>JABCKU010000011.1:0-163652 GCA_018221655.1 Myochromella boudieri | reverse complement strand
AGTATGGTTCAAGCTCTCAATAAAGCTGAGGAGTGCGTTGATTGCCTCTTAATTTCTTCCACATTTATTGACATTCTGGTACCATAGGATTGTCGCAGGTGTTTAATCGAAGGTTTCAGGGCATTTGTTGGAGTGGTTATTTCTTAGACAGTGTTCTACATCCCTTCCATGCTTATAATAAATACCCTTTATACATCATTGCTACTGTATACTGAATTTTCATTTTGGCTCTAGACTTGATTATTTTAGAGGAAATTCAAATGGCTTGAACGGAGTGGATTGGGTAGAAATCTCTCAATGATGTTTGTATCTTTGTTACATTGCAAGCTTGGGACCCGTGGCTAAATGAAGGCTAGGATAGGAAATGGTCAGTGCGTTGGCCTAATAACCGGAACTCCCCGAGAACACCATGGGGACATCATTATGGGGACTAAGGACGCTCCAGTGTCTGATAGCAATGATAGATGCTGATGCGAGTGGCTGCGAGTGGGCGTTTGTATCTTTGAACGAGAGGTAGGAGGTCTAAGAAGATCCTCTTATAAGTTGTGGGCTGATGTTGGTTGCTAAGGAGGCCAAGAGAAAACAAATCTCAGTCAGCACTGCCCCCCATACCACTGCCTTCACCCACCCCCTACCCTATACGCCCAGTTCAACAAAATGCCAGAGAAACAAAGGCAGTCCGGTCGACGATATCCTAAATCCAAGTGGCTATATCTGCAAGAATGAAAACGGCGGTCAATGGTGAGCATGAGGCTTCCATGGGATCCGAACGAAGATAGACAAAGGAAAGAGTGTTACGTAATGGATTAGTGACTCTTAACGGCGGAGTTTAAATCTCGCGAGGTATATAAGACGACCGTTCACCAATTCAATTCCGCTTCTACCCCACTTTGATTTTTTCCCACGCCCCTGATAAATTTCAGCTGATGTCTTTTGCTCTTCCTGCTCGTAATGTTACGTTCGGTCGTTCCACCGCCGCCTCACAACAACAGCAGCCATACCAGCATCAGCCATTAGCCCAGTACCAACAGCAACCTCAGCACGGTCTTGCTTTGCCAACTGGGAACCCATACTTGCAGCAGCAGCCAGCACCACTACCTGGACCATCAACGTTACCCAGCGCGTTGTCCCAACCACAGCTATCCGCACCATCTACCTCTCAGTCGCCACCTGCTACCCAGATTAGTGCAGCCGCGGGACCTTCGTCCGCCACTGCCGTGACGCCTACTCCATCCACACCCGTGCCCCTTACTCTTGAGCAACAGCACATTACCGCGGTCGAAGGCATCGTGCCCACGCTTCAGAACATTGTTGCGACCGTCAACCTCGATTGTCGCCTCGACCTGAAGACTATTGCTCTTCACGCCCGGAATGCTGAGTACAATCCAAAGGTTGGTACTGACTCATTATCACTCGCGTGACACATCGAACTGTTTCGATTCGTCCCGTGCAGCGCTTTGCAGCAGTCATCATGCGCATTCGTGATCCCAAGACGACTGCCTTAATTTTCGCATCGGGCAAGATGGTCGTAACAGGTGCCAAATCGGAGGACGATTCTCGGCTAGCATCGCGTAAATACGCGCGCATCGTTCAGAAGCTGGGCTTCGTTGCTAAATTCTCTGAGTTCAAAATTCAGAACATTGTTGGGAGTTGTGACGTCAAGTTTCCGATACGACTTGAGGGATTAGCTTACAGCCACGGGCAGTTCAGCAGTTACGAGCCTGAGGTACGTGTTGTTATTATCCACTAGTAATCATCTTTGCTCAATACGTACCGTTAGCTGTTCCCAGGCCTAATTTATCGGATGATCAAGCCAAAGGTCGTGCTTCTTATATTCGTGTCTGGCAAGATTGTTCTCACTGGTGCTAAGGTAAAAGCCTTTCTTTTCATTACATGACATGAGTCGCATCAACAATGCCTTTTGATCGTTCCTTTGGGAATGTGCATTGTGGCTTGATGATGTCGTTGGACAAGAGATCACATTTTGGATCTTTTCGTCTGCACTCATGTCATAAGTTCAGTGGACTCGGTTTGAACCCCATCCGCTGACACGATTTGCCTCCCTCTCTCATGACTCAGGTCAGAGAAGAGATTTATACAGCCTTCAACACGATCTACACCGTGTTGTGCGAGTTCCGAAAGCCATAATCTATTCTGGTCATTGACTGTGACTCACCTATCGCCTACCGCTACTCCCATTTGCGCACCCATCACCGCGCACCTCCTACTCGCCCTTCGTTTGCGTTGCGTGGTCTTTGTCCCAGGCACGGGAAGTGGCGAACACAAAATCATACGACGGGGAATTGTGTTGAATGTAGTGCACGTCCCTTTTCCTCTGTCTTTTTATTCTCCCAACATTACCGTAATCTTAAGTTTCTTTTGTATCGCGCACGTACCATCATTCCCCAACCATCCATCCAGTACAGTTATTCATACATACAGAGATTCTATAAGAGAATTTACATCATAACCTCCAATACCATTATTTTGATGTCTCATATTGAACGTTGTTGTGAGACTTTGCAGTTGCAACCTTTTTCTTCTAAAACCACGACGTTGGGGCTGGCCTCCGTCTTTTATTTCTCTTTCAAAAATGGTCTTCAATAGCACTTCTTTCTCTGCACTTCTACACGCACTCAAGCTGACACAAGGATTGCACAAGCCTTCGCCTGGATCTATTTTACCATTCGCGCTTGCCAAGTCCGTAGATGCCCATTTCACCGGGCACAGAGGTCCTTCTGGTCAAGGACCTTTGGAATACTCTCAAATTCATTTACCTTTGGCACATATCCCACGCGATGAATGCTTTGTCAAGCCATACATAGCGCCTCCTATTGAAAAACAAGCATTTTTACCCTTTGATCCACACGCTGCAAATATCTATCGTTACCGACAGCAACAGTCCGTAAATCTCGGATCCTGGTTTTTCTATTCTGTTTTTTGCCCGTGCGTGAATACGCTTACCGTTTTATTAGGTTTGTTCACGAGAATTGGATGTCCCCTAGTCTGTTCACATGTGCAGATGGAAAGAAACTCTCAGAACTAGATATTGCATCTGGGTGGGGTTCGAAGGACTCTGCACGGTCTCTTCTGGAACGGCATTGGGATACTTGGATCACTCTAGCTGACTTCGAGTATCTTGCAAAGATTGGCATCAACACTGTCCGTCTACCTATCGGGTACTGGAGTCTCGGGCCCCTTTACTGCCAGGGAACGCCCTTTGAGCCGGTGGCTGACGTGTACAGGAACTCGTGGTCAAGGGTTGTACGTGCTATCAACACAGCCGCGGAAGTTGGTATTGGAGTTCTTGTCGACCTACATGGAGCTCCTGGAAGCCAAAACGGCCAACCTCACTCTGGTATCTCAGATGGCGCTGCAAACATGTTGGAAGACCCTTGGAATGTGGATAAGACGATGGCTGTACTCGGCTTTCTTATGGAGCAGCTATCGTCTGTAACAAACGTGGTAGGCATTCAAATACTAAATGAACCCACAAATCATCCAGATTTAATCAACTTCTGCATGTTTTCTTCCCAACCGCTTTAGAAAACTACTCATCAGATTAACAGACGCCCGTGCCATTGACTTCATGAGGCGAGCGTCCCCCACTGGTGCAGCATTTCCCTTATATATGCATGATGGATTTGATCTGGGACGCTTGAGCAATTTCGTATCTCAGCGAACAGACTTCGTAGTTCAAGACCATCATTCTTACTTCGTCTTTACACCTTCGGACGAGGCTGAAGCTGCATCACAACATACAAGTGACGTTCGGGGTCCGATATTCGAGGCTTTTACAGCGGCATCCGACAAGGAACGCAGGAATATTGTTATCGACGAATGGTCATGTGCCTTGACGCCAGAAAGTATCGCCAATGAGCCCAACCAGGATCAATCTTGTAGCGACTTCTGCAGAGGCCAAATGGACATGTACTCTCGTGCAACTGCGGGATGGAGCTTTTGGTGTAAGCAGCCATCTTCAATTTGATCTTCTTGACACTGATTCCTGACACAAAAGCATACCTGAAAGAGCAATGCGACGATGATCCAGGATGGTGCTTCAAAGCTGCGGTAAATAACAGCCTTCCGGCCACCTTCTTTTCGTACAATCGTATGCCAAGCATGGGTCCTCATCGCATGGAACTCGTTCACGCGGCTATTGCAAATATGTCCATCCCATCGGTTTCAGATATCTTATCTCCACCAAGAAGTGGGGATAGTAATGCAGCTCATAGATCGGTTCGACGCTCTTTTTACTGGCGCTGGGGACTTGACAGTAGTCCTCGTCGATTTGATGTGATTCACCAACGCCGCCAAGAGAAGCAAAACGTCAAAGATGACCCTCAACTCACACCCGCGCAAAAATCTACTGTCAAAGGTTACACTGATGGTTTCCTTGCAGCCAAGATCTTCGCTGGATATGCTCTTTCTAAAGTCGGCTTTATCGGGCAATACGTAGAGGATAGTATAAAGCTTTCAGGCTCTGCTCTCGTTGCGTTCGGAACTGAGCAAAACTACCGAGATGGGTTTGGTCAGGGGATGATGACGGGTCAAGGGCTTGTCGTAGCGGCCTTGGGTTGAGAGCTCATTCCTGTCTTCTATCACCCTTTATATCTTTCGTTTATAGCCTTCACATATTTCAGGCTTATGTCCTTTGAGGTACATATGTAATACTAAAAAGCTTCGAAATCAATTGCAAAGCATCAAGTGAAATACACACCATAACATTATCATGAGTAACAATGTCAACGAACACATACCACCTCGATGGCACCTCCATCTTCAGGGGGTAACCTCAGCCTTCGCAACCCATTACGGTCTTCTATTACGCTTTTAACCAGCCCTCGATACTTCTGGGTACTCGCTTTCCTGGTCATCGTTGCAGATGCTTGTCTGACGGAATTCATCATCCGATTCGTGCCATGTCAGTGTCCTTTCTGCCTCCCATTCCGGCACGGTGGCCTCACCGTGACTAAAACAGACACGGAAATTGACTGGGAGACCTACATGGTTCAAACAGAGGTCTTCCTGAAAGGGCAGTATAACTATAGTATGGTAGCTGGACCCACAGGGCCATTGGTGTGAGTCCTTCCTCGCAATTCACGCGTTTCCACCTGATTTGATCTTTCCTGACTCTTTGTTGAAGCTACCCAGCAGGCCATTTGCGCATCCACACAATATTACATGGTATAACGGACTCAGGACGTAATATAGCCCTTGCCCAACACATTTACGGCGTGTTATATGTGGCAACTCTTACCCTCACATGCGCTATATATGGGCAAGCAGGGACCATTCCAAATTGGGTCCTTTTGCTTTTACCCCTCAGCAAACGTCTGCATTCCATATTCGTTTTGAGATTGTTTAACGATTGCTGGGCAGTGCTGGCAATAAATGCTGCCATTCTGCTATATCAATCGGGACTAGACGACACGGGGACAATTCTTTTTAGGTAAGCGTTCGTAATTTACATCATCCCCCGCTACTTAACTGTACATAGTACTGCCCTGTCGGTCAAGATGTCTATCTTGTTATACCTACCAGGGGTACTCGTTATTCTATTCAAACGTAGGGGTCTTGTATCCACTCTTCGCCACTCAATGACCATCGTTGCGGTTCAAACTCTACTCGCAAGACCGTTTCTGGCTGTGGACGTATTTGCATATCTAAATTCCGCATTCGATCTCTCCCGAGTATTCTTATATAAATGGACGGTCAACTGGAGAATGATAGATGAAGAAACGTTTCTTAGCTACCATTGGGCCACAGGTCTTCTAGCTGGACATGCGTCCATCCTCGTTGTATTTGGGCTGTTCAGGTGGTGCAGAGTGGACGGGAGCGTATGGAGCGTCTTGGCGAGGGGAATAAGACGCCCACACCTTCCCGCAGGTGGCCCAGCTCCCATAACAGCTGACTGTATGGTCTCGTCTATCTGTGTAATTATGTGGCTAACCAATGAATAGATGTGGCAACAGTGCTTTTCACATCAAATCTCATCGGAATAATATTTGCTCGATCATTGCACTATCAGTTCTACTCCTGGTATGCACACCAGGTACCTTTCCTAGCTTGGAGATCTTCCTATCCTATTGCCGTTAAGTGGGTATCAAATAACTCAGTGGTCCAGAAAGGTGGCTCACCTTCCACCCAGACTTGCCGTAATCATTGGGGTCGAATATGCATGGAACACATTCCCATCCACACCACTATCGTCATCCGTTCTCTTAGGCGCTAATACCCTTCTCCTCCTAGGTGCCTGGCTTAGCAAAGATCTGGAGATGCATAGTAAGGTTAAAACATCATAATTATTTTCAAGTTTCACCTCAATTAATTCCTATTAATTCCATGGTTACCGCTTTTACTGTCTAAATTTTTGAGGCCCAACAGGTTTGTGATAAGGCGGAAGTCGTTACATAACAACTGCAATTCTCAACTTTGGAGCACGTTACAATAATGTTGTAATCGGTAGCCCAAATTTATGAATATTGCAACTCTTGCCAGATGATATTTTACTAATTTTAATACACATACAAAACCCTAGATAATCCGTACACCGCGCAAGAACAATTAGACAACAGAAACTTTTTAAGAGAGGGCAGCAATGACAGCGGTGTATGCGGCCTTGGGTTGGTAGTTACCGTCGAACAGGAGAGGATTGTATGACGAGCGCCAGGAGTTCTATGAAGGATTGTTTAGCTAAGGCGCAGGAATAACACCATGAACTCGACGTACGGTGTCACTGACTCCCCAGGTGGTAATACCAATGCATTGGGAGACTGCCAAGCAAGCCTTGACGACAGTGGTGTAGTCGCTGGCAGCCGCATTCTTGATGTCCAGCTCAGTGATGGCAACTTCGCCAACACCAGAGCCAGCTAAAGCAGTCAAAGCAGCTTGGGCACCACCAGCACCACCAGCCTACAAGCCAGTATTAGTCAAGTGACGTCTGGGACTACGCTATGGTTCGCACCTCTAGATGCATTTGTGTACCGATGCCATCAATATATTTGGTGGATGTGTTGATGCGCTTGACAAGTGCAGCCATTCCTTGAACCTTGGCATTATTAGAGTCAAGGTTGTAGTCGTTGATGTAGAGCCTATGAAGAGCCTTTTTAGCTTTGTAAGAGCTAGATTATATTATTGTGTACTTGGCTGTGGGATCGGTGGAGCGGGCAGCTTGGAAGGCAATGGTGATGAAGGACTGGAAATTCAGTCGGTAAGATTTTCGAGAAAGTCAATGGTGGAGTGTATAGACCTCGCCCAAAACGTTGTAGAATACGCTGCTTCGAAGAGTACCATCCTCGTTCAAACACTCACTGGGGTTGACGAGGAAAGGGAGAGGTTATGTTAAGCACTGAACAAGTCATATGCAGCATAATGACACACTTGACAACATCCCACTGAACGTGTCTCGCGTCAGAAGATATCCCTAGCCCACATTGTAACAAGCACTTACTGCGTAGAGTTTGCCTTTGTACCTTCCTGCAACGTTGGAGATGTGGCTCTGAATGACAGATGTCTAGGGGAAGATGAAGAACAGGCTCAGACAGCAGGTTCTGTGGAACGCTAGCCAACACACCAATGTGGTTTTGTCGCTTATGTTAGAAACCCAGGTAGGAAGCTGTGAGTGCCAGACTGGAAGTCATCAGAAAACGGAAAGTATATAAGTAGGATGTAACACACCCAAGGTGTGACCACGAATAAGCTTTCCGTTCGAAACAGCCCAGTTCACAAGGGTATCTGAGTTTGTGAAGGTGAACGCGCCTTGAGTGTCTGGAGTAGGAGAGATCAGTTTGGTGGTTAGTACTACTTATTACTGAAAAGAAACCTACTCTCAGTGGCGTCCCACTAATTTTGACGTTGAAGTCAGTGCAAATAAAATAGGGCAACAGACAAGTGTCATTACCTTCAGGGAATTTTCCTATGTACAAAGTCATATAAGCATTAGATACACTGGTATGTGAAGAATAAACTAGGTTCTTACGGGGGTAACTGCGCCGAAATCAGACTTTAATACCACGACGTTCGCTGCGATGTTGAGGGTGCCGGGGTCAGCGCAAGCGCCCTAATACCCATGTAAGCGAGTTGAAAGAGAGGCATCTGAATACTTACGAAGTACTTCTTACCCTTTGCCTTAAAGTGGGCATCGAGACCAGTGCCAGTGCTGGTCGGAGGGGTTGTTGTTGTTGTTGTGGTTGGAGGGGTGGTGGTCGGAGTCGTTGTCGGAGTCGTTGTAATTGTGGTCGCGCCAGTAGAAGGTTGGCATCTTTGTCGGTGCTGATGAGCCTATAGTATGCGAACATGACAACCACAAATTCCACTGACTGCGAGTAATAGTCGTTGAAATAGATGCAAGAGTTACCAGCGGCGCCTAGAATGATGTCGGTTAACAGTAGTATACTCTCATGAAACGTTGTTGAACTAACAGGTTGTCTAACAAAATAAAATGAGGAATCAATTCAAGCCTTGGATATTACTTCGAACTAACCTCTCCACTATAGGTAACTCCGCCGCCTGTTTACACAGTTCGTCATGAAGTCACGGAAAACAAAGCAGGTAGCTTACACTGCCCCCATACTGGAATAACAGCGGATACACGGGTAGCCAAGAGCGCCAAAGATACGAAAGAAAGGAGTTTAGACATGGTCAAATTTTGTTTCAGGAGATTCTAGGAGGTAACACCACACCCTTTTATATGTGCATGCACATTATTATGCGATATATTATCCTCAGCTGAACTCCTCATCGCCAAAAAAATCCGCGTGGCTCCGAGATTTGGTACAAGGAAGTTGTCATGTGCAGTTGAGCTAAGGGAGAGTCAGTGGACAAAGTGTGCACAATCACTTTGGCGGATGAACTTCGCTGCTCGCTAACCTTCGCTAACACGACGCGACTTGACAGATCTGATTATGTCTGATTATGTTCAAATAGACGTCTTGTTCTAAAAATATGGGATCCTTGAAAAACATTGCTAGTTTTGAAATACGGTGCTGCTTCGCAGATAAGTCGGAGAAGTGAGCTTGTCTCTCGGTATCGAGAGGTGAAAGATGTGGGGAAAATGGGGTACTTTCGTCAAAGAAGCGGAGCAGCTTACCTAACTGCAATATTGAACTAAGCTCTCTGTAGTACGCCACGATGTACCCACCTGTGCGCGAAATCACTTCGGTATCGCCTCATCCAATTGCTTAAAACCGAATGATGCATGGAGTTGCTTATAAGTGGTAACGGTAGCAAACGCGCCACATGTGTATTTATGCAAGAGCAGCAATGACAGCAGTGTAAGCGGCCTTAGCATTGTAGTCATTGTCGAACAGGAGAGGAGTGTTCGAAGAACGCCAGGAGTTCTGTGGAAATACGGTCAATAAGAGACATTGATCACGGCGTTAAAATGAGATCGACTTACAGCATCGCTGACACCCCAGGAGGTAATCCCGACACATTGAGACACAGCTAAGCAGGCCTTGACAACTGTAGTATAGTCACTGCCAGAAGCACTCTTGATGTCGAGTTCAGTGATAGCAACTTCGCCCACCCCGGAACTGGCCAGAGCAGTCAAAGCAGCCTGAGCACCGCCAGCACCACTGGCCTATATAACTATATTAGTCGCTGTCTTTGATGATGCAGATAGGCAGTACCTCGAGATGCATCTGTGTCCCGATACCGTCGATATATTTGGTGGAGGCATTGATGCGCTTGACGAGAGCAACCATTCCTTGAACCTTTGCGTTGTTGGAGTCAAGGTTATAGTCATTGATATAAAGCCTGCGAGGAACGCCTCAACTTGCAAGTGTGATCATAGTATAAGACGCTTACTTTGCTGAAGGGTCTGTTTCCCGGGCAGCCTGGAAAGCGATAGTGATAAAGGACTGAAAATCCACTCAGTACGACTACCAGGCAGTCACAACTGTGTAAACCACATACCTCGCCCAAAACGGTGTAGAAGACGCTGGTGCGTAAAGTACCATCCTCATTCAAGCACTCACTACGCGAGGGATGAATATTTGAGTAATAAATTCGTTGAGCAGTGGAGGGTCATACTTGACGACATCCCACTAAGTATGTATAATGGTTAGTTATGTTGTTGGAATGCGGAAGATTAATAAAATTCACCGCATAAAGCTTGCCCTTGTAACGTCCCGCAACGTTGGAGATATGACTTTGGATAACAGAAGTCTGTCAAGGAGTGTATTCAGATTGTTAGACCTACATGGCCTGTTCGAACTCTGAAACTCACCAAAGTGGCCTTGTCGCTGATGGAGGAGACCCAGGATGGAAGCTGTGAATGCCACACTGTGGGCTATCAGACGACAAAGTTCAGAAGTCACACGACAGTGCACGACCAACATACCTAACGTATGACCACGAATGAGCTTTCCATTGGAAACAGCCCAGTTGACGAGAGTGTCGGCGTTGGTGTATGTGAATGACCCCTTGGTATCTGTAATAGGAATGCCCGAGTTAAGGTGATGTTTAGTTCAATTTAAATTCTCCACTAGTAAAACTCACTTTCGGTGGCATCCCACTAGTTTGAATACTCAGTCAGTAAATTAGACGTTGGCCAACTTGTATGATTATCACCTTCATCGAGTTTTCCTAAGGGGAGGTGGAGTATATCAACGACGCGAAACAGATCACTATGATATATAACATTGCTTACAGGCGTAACTTGACCGAACTCGGATTTTAAGAGGGCCACGTTAGCTAACAGTGAGAATATTTTGAGTCCTCATCAGTCACACTTATGGAAAATAATTCGACTCACAAGTAATATTGAGTGTATTGGGGTCAGCAGCGGATCCCTGTACGGGATTAATGTATGGTTACTGAGGGGCTCATACGAACGTACCCAATACTTCTTGCCTTTGGCCTTGAATTTAGCATCAAGGCCGCTGAGGCCGGTGGAGGTTGATGGGGGAGCACTTGTTGTACTACCTGCCGTGGTTGTAGCGGAGCCAGTTTGGCACCTTGCAGCATTCTGTTAAGCTCTATCGACACTAGTCATGAACTTGAATACACTCACTGTGAGTAATAGTCATTTAGGGAGACACAGGTGGTGCCAGCATCACCTAGAAGTCGGCAAAGTACTGTGAGAATCGTAACGTAAACAGGATTGGAGTGGACGGTATACAAGTTGTCTAATTGAAGAGATAAAAATGTTCATTAAGCCAAGTCAATGAAATTAATAATTTCATGTTTCTTACAGAGCCGGTATATCCTATCCCACCACCTGTGAATGGCGTTGACGTTGAAATGAAAAGGAAGTTAACACGGCGTACATTGTCCCCAGACTGCAACAGCGGCAGTGCGCTGCGCTAGGATAGCAAGAGAGACAACGGAGAGGAGCTTGAGCATGATCAGATTTTTTTGTCCAGGAGGGTAGTGAGGACTAGAAGTATATCTCGTCTTTATACGTGCGCGGCGTCAGCGTTACTCCACCTGTTCAACCTCTACCAGAGATGTAAAAATATCCGAAACTCTGTTCGTCATGTCATGTGTAGCCAAGGAGTGGGCTGGAGTGGGGCAACCAATTTAACGGATGAACTTCGCGTGATGCAACTTTGCGAACGAAAGTCCTCCCCCTGAAGCAGACTTCGTCCGGTGGCGCCTTGGACTGGAGCACTTTCAAACGTACCCAAATACATTCAGCTCCATCGAAATAAAATAAGCCCTGCATTGGCTCCGCAACAAAGTCGGAATCCTGGTAAGCGAGACAATTTGAATTTCGATCTGGATATATCACCGTGATCACAGAGTAATCTGGATTTGCTTCCGTTGTGGAGTTTGGAGAGGCGAATTTGGTATGGATAATAACAGATAATAACCCGCGTATCTGACCGAGCGCAGCCGCGGCCGATTTCTTACCTCTCAAGCATTTTCTGTAGCCATCCCAGGTGAGTTGGGTCTTGTTAAAACTAAGATGCGGTCGTGAGTCACCAACCCTTGTAATTGCTGATCGAATGAGATTAGGCGTCAGTATAAGTAACGGCTCAGCAAGTAGAATTTAGTGATAGAGCATAAAATCCCATCGTCTTGGCCGTCGTTATGGAGTGGTAACTGTTTCGGTATCAAACCCTTTCCTAAGTTCACATGTGTTAATTAGAAATCTTAAGCGGTTTCTGTGATGAGGTTCCATAGGAGACACTCAATCAAATGATTTTGAAACGATACACCAATACATGAGTGCAAAGGAATGATACAAAACAAATATTTAGGACAGGGCGGCGATGACGGCAGTGTAAGCGGCCTTCTGCTTGTAATTGCTATCGAACAATAAAGGAGTGGAAGATGAGCGCCAAGAGTTCTAAAAAGACGTAGTGTGAGATAAAGCATGTAGTATGAAGAAGTTTGACTAACAGCATCGCTGACTCCCCATGTGGTGATTCCAATGCACTGAGAAACGGCCAAGCAAGCCTTAACGACAGTGGTGTAATCATTAGCCGAGGCACTCTTGATATCAAGCTCAGTGATGGCAATTTCACCGACCCCAGCGCCAGCAAGAGCCGACAGGGCTGCCTGTGCACCGCCAGCACCGCCAGCCTGCAAACTGGTATTAGCTGTGTTGTGCCTAGATCGTCTAACTATTCCGTACCTCAAGATGCATTTGTGTCCCGATACCGTCGATATATTTGGTGGAGGCATTGATGCGCTTGACGAGTGCAACCATTCCCTGAACCTTCGCATTATTGGAGTCAAGGTTATAGTCATTGATATAAAGCCTGAAAAATACAGCTCAACACCGTCGATGAATCATGGAAAATACAATTTACTTGGCGGAGGGGTCTGTAGAACGCGCATACTGGAAGGCGATAGTTATAAAGGACTAAAAACGCGGTAAGCAAATATTGAGAACAACATTAAATCATATACCTCGCCCAAAACATTGTAGAAGACACTTGATCGAAGAGTTCCATCTTCGTTCAGGCATTCGCTGATGCGTTGGATGTTTTTAGCTGGAGAGAAAATTTAGGGCGTGGGGCACCTACTTTACGACGTCCCACTTCCCGTTGATAAGTTGTCAATGAAACTAATGGCGGGTAATGTTTCATATACTCACAGCATAGAGTTTTCCCTTGTAACGTCCCGCAACGTTTGAAATGTGAGTTTGAATGACGGACGTCTACGAAATATGAATATCAGAGCTGGTGAAAGGCCGCATTATGGACAAGTTTACCAAGGTGGTCTTGTCGCCGATAGAGGAAACCCATGAAGGGAGCTGTGAGTGCCATACTACGGTTCCTCAGTTCAGCCTCAGAGAATGACGGGGATTGATGACGACATACCCAAAGTGTGACCACGAATAAGCTTTCCGTTTGAAACAGCCCAGTTGACAAGAGTATCAGAATTTCCGAAGTTGAAAGACCCACGGGTGCCTAACGTCCGTAGAAATGAGTATTTGTCAAATCTCTACAAGAGGTAAAACTTTACTTTCAGTGGCATCCCACTGATAGGTGATAGACAGTTGGTGCATCCTCGATAATATCATCTTTCTCGTACCTTCATTGAGTTTTCCTACCATGGAAGTAATATCAGCATCGACGAGGTATGTAGGACATGCTAAGACTGACAGGAGTAACCGCACCGAAGTCGGACTTCAACACAGCGACGTTGGCTATATCGCCCGAAAATCATTCGAAATTGTGAAGGGCATAGATGGTTCAAAACATACCCGCGATATTAAGCGTACCAGGATCCGCGCAGGAGCCCTAGAGATACGGTTATGTTATGCATTAGTTTTAGCATAATTATGACGTACGAAGTACTTCTTTCCTTTTGACTTCATATGGCCATCAAGTCCAGTGCCGGTGCTCGTTGGGGCAGTGGTCGTTGGTACAGTAGTGGTGGGTGCCGATGTAGGTGTAGTGGACGGTGGTGCTGTGGTTGCGGTGCTGGTAGGTCGTAGGCACCTGTAGTGACAATTTAGCTTTGTCAGCACCAAGACCAAAGCAGGAAGGTTGCTCACTGGAAGTAATAGTCATTCAGCTTTGTGCAAACAGTTCCGGAAATACCTACAGAATGATTAATAAATGAATATTAGTCGAGCAGACCAAATTATTAGCAAACTTACAAGCTGTCTGAAAATGGCGTTAAAGCTAGAAGTCAGGAGAATCATAATTTTACAGCTTACGTCTCCGGTCCAGGTAAGACCGCCACCTGTTGAAGTCGTTTGGTCATTAGAACCATCGAGGTCGAAAGAAATCGAAGCGTACATTGTCCCCATTCGGGGACCGTGGCGATAACGTGGGTGGCCAGGACAGCCAAAGAGACAAAAGAAAGGATTTTGGACATCTTGAAATTCGGGATGTGGTCTGAAGTTCTCCTAGGTCTCAACATCCATCCCTATATATGCCAGCTTGATTTCTCCAGATCTTCCATGTATGATCCTTGTTAAGGACATACGACCTGGAAATAAGCCTCACGGCTTCTGGAAATTTGACAATGTGTCACGAGGCACAACCTAGTTTCAGAGTTGTGGGTCGGATGAGCAGTTGGGAAGACAATTGAGCGGATAAATATCGCGATACTATGAGTGATGACGGCCGTCAAAAGTGTTCACTCTTTCTCTCAAACAGAAAGAACCAGCCTCCGATACGGATGAAGGTTCGCAATTTCGTCGGAGGAAGTGTTAAGGCTTCGGTCAAAATTTTATCGGGTTAACTTGATTGCATCCGTGTGCGCTGATGATGATAGTCAGACGGCAACCCGGGCCGGTAGGTGAAAGGTGGTCAGATATTCGGGCTGACTTTGAGCAAATCTGACTTTGCCATTGATCAAATTTACTTCTGGAGTTCTGTCGTTGAGTGACCTTGAGAACCGGTATATAAGCCCGTGTTTGCATCTCGTTCATAGTCTTAGTATATTTTTCATAAGAAGAAACCGAGAAACATTGGAGAGTACATATTTCGAGATAGGAAATTGGAATGAGACCGTTACTACTGACGGCCGGAATTCGAAGATACGACGCTCTTTTCTAAATTTATCGTTCCTCGACTTCCAAGTCCTCGCCTGGTAACACGCTTAAGTACGAGCAGTGGCCTGGTTTGCAATTGAATTAGTAGCGATTTGCAGACTCGGAGTGCTGAATCTAAATGTTGGGGCAGTACTGACCCAACAGGACAAGTGGACGTTGAATGGACGAGCAATGTGTTGACTGAGCTCGAGGGCTTTGTATGCTGTGCAGGACTCTGAACTACTTATGTTGTATTGCGGGTGGAACAACTTATGTAGAAATCTTAGAAATTCGGTTGAAAGTGAAAGTCATGTTGAGAGTTTCTCCGGCCGACTTGAAATTTTGCCTAAGCGGAATTGAAGCTTAAGCTTACGATTGGTCCAAAGTATTGCTGATGTGTGGTTCAAATGCAAACGTAACTAATATCGGGCCAAAGTTAACAAGTTCTAAGCCAAGGATTGTTATTGCTCATCTCAAAGAATTTTGTTCAGCGCGGCCCTTCATACCCGACACAATATTAGGACCTCAACAATTAACGTTCTATCTTCCAGTGAGTTGGTCTATTCATGTCAGAGTTTCATCAATGATTCCATTGAACGGGTACACAATTTGAAGTTACGTCGAACCATAGCCAAACCAAATTTTTTTATGTCTGGATTGTAGCTGATACATTGGGCCAAATGGAATAGGTGGCTATGAGGTGGCTCAACAAGCTCGCCTTAGGCAAGTGCTGCAATAACGGCGTTGTACGCAGCCTTCGGGTTGTAGCTGGTGTCAAATAAGAGAGGGCTGTACTGGGAGCGCCAAGAGTTCTGTTGAAACATAGTCGATAAGACGCAATAAAATGTTTAGGAGATCGGCGTACAGCATCACTGACACCCCAAGAGGTGATACCAATACACTGCGAAACAGCCAGACAAGCCTTGACAACAGTGGTATAATCGTTGGAAGAAGCACTCTTGATGTCGAGTTCCGTGATTGCGACTTCACCAACTCCGGAACCAGCAAGGGCGGACAAAGCAGCTTGGGCACCGCCCGCACCGCCAGCCTACAAGCCGGTATTAGCTATGTTACGCCTTGGTCGTCCAACTACCTCGTACCTCAAGGTGCATTTGCGTGCCGATACCGTCGATATATTTAGTGGAAGCGTTGATGCGTTTAACGAGTGCAACCATTCCCTGAACCTTGGCGTTGTTTGAATCCAAGTTATAGTCGTTGATGTAAAGCCTGGATAACTACGCTGAGGAGTGCGTAGATTTACGAGGACGCAATACTTACTTGGCGGAGGAGTCAGTAGACCGGGCGGACTGGAAAGCGATGGTAATGAAGGACTGTAAACTTGACTTTAGGTCAAACTTGAAATATAAGTAGGGCGTAAGACATACTTCACCAAGGACATTAGAGAAAACACTAGAGCGGAGACTGCCATCTTCGTTCAAGCATTCGCTGAGACAAAACCAGTGAGGAAAGGAAATTTACTTGGAAGAAGAGAGCATACTTAACAACATCCCACTTGACGGTAACAGATCATCAGCAAAATACTCCACTGGCAAGAAAGGAGCTTACGGCATAAAGCTTTCCTTTGTAGCGCCCAGCAACGCCTTGGATATGGCTTTGAATGACGGAGGTCTATCGGATATTTCTATCAGGGGACATTACGTGTTTGTTTCTCTGTAAACCAACCAAAGTAGCCTTGTCACCGATCGAAGAAACCCAAGAGGGGAGCTGCGAGTGCCAAACTGCGGCATATATATCAGCTGACAAATATCTCTGGAAGCAAAGTATAACATACCCAGAGTATGGCCACGGATGAGTTTGCCGTTAGAGGTGGCCCAGTTAACGAGGGTGTCGGAGTTTCCAAAGTTGAACGATCCACGAGAACCTTGTATACGAATCTAACTCCATTACGCAGTAAAAGAACAAGCAACTCACTCTCGGTGGCATCCCACTACACGTTTTATTTCAGACTCAGTAGCTGGTGGGCCATGGGAAAGCTTGGGTTTACCTTCATAGAATTTTCCTGTTATGCAAGGGATTAGCAGGAATCACATTTACAAACGGCAGAGAGTTGCTGACAGGCGTAACTTGACCGAAGTTCGCCTTCAAGACCGCGACGTTAGCTATCATACAAATATGAATTGACTTCCACCACATGATGGTGAAACAACGCACAAGCAATATTCAGCGTGTTAGGGTCAGCCGCGGAACCCTAAGAGAAATCAATACAACATGCTGTATATGTTATTTGGCTCATTTACCCAATATTTCTTGCCTTTGGCCTTGAACTTTGCATCCAGACTACCTCCTGTAGAAGTTGGGGGGGCAGAAGTTGGAACAGAAGTTGTTGGAGGAGGGGTGGTAGCAGTGCCAGGTTGGCATCTTGTCCACAAGTATCAGGTCACAGTGAGTTACTTCCATACAATATGATCGTACTGAGAGTAATAATCGTTCAAATAGACGCAAGTGGTACCGCTGGTACCTGAAAGGATAAAGGGTAATGGTCAAGATTGAAAGAGGACAAGAAACTCACAGGTCGTCTAGAGATATTGATGTTAGATTGAATTAGTGCTGGTTCTACTGTCAACTCCTACCTCGCCGGTGTATGTGAGTCCAGCGCCTGTTGCAGACGCATCTCTTAAAATGATATAAAGCAGTATAAGAAGCGGACATACATTGCCCCCACACTGGAACGACCGCAGCGACGTGGTTGGCCAAGAGGGCCAGTGAGACGATAGAAAGGAGCTTGGACATCTTCAGAATGGTTTGTGACGATTCAGGGTGTATTCTGGTGGAATTGTATGCACTTTATATATGGCTAAGATCAGCTGGTTCCGGGTGTGTTCACCGTCGAAGTGACAGCGAAACTATTATCCATGCGCTAAAAATCTATTGTAAAACCGTATACGTCAAGATTTGAAAGCGACCTCGAGGAAGAAGCATCAGATTGAATTGCAACGGATGAATCTCGCGACTTCTCGCTCGGGGATTGTCCTGGCTGCTGGCAGCGATAGTTGATGTGTCCATGTTGACTTGAGGCACTTTGGACACCGGTTTGAAACTCTACTAAACCCACACAGCTGTGTTTAGGGAGGGAAGGAAGATTTGGAGGTGTTTCAACGTAGGGTTCATATAATCACTGCAACGTTTCGGAAACTGTGAAACGTGACGTCTCGTTCTGAAATCCGAAAGTCAGTGATGGGTATCGTACGTGTGATACTATTGCCAAGTGTAGGAATGAACCACTAGGGGAGCGCATGGATTCTGTTTTGCACAAGGAGTTGTATGCTATCAGCCAGATGTTTGAAATACCGTTTCTCCGAAAGGGCAGCACTGATCAACAACGATAAAAACGTTGGTATATTGCTTGCTATATGGAGTAGTACCTGTGTGCGTCCTTGGGATACTATTGTGTCCCTTGGCAGTTGGCCGTGGGCAGCAAGTTATAGGTAGATAAATATGTCATAGAGCAGTGTGCTAAAAATGATATTTAGGTTCGAACGAAAGATTTATGGGGAGTACAAAATACTTACATTTTCCCATAGAGAACTGTCGTCCCGAGGGACATTCATATTCTTGTCAAATAGAAGGCCAGCAGACCATGGCCGAAGAAAAGTTTACGGACCAATCACGTTCGGACTGTCGCGGATCATTGGAATCCGAGACTCGACTACATAGTCTAAATCGGCCGCCTTGGGTTGGTTACGCTGTTACAGCCAGTATATATCCGCGATGACAGTCACCAGTGTCGGATATTGCATGGCGTATGACGGCACATGATTTGTCTATCCCTTCTACCAGATGTGGAATGTGCATAAAATGCGGGGAAATTGGGGAAAGGTGGGGTAGAAGTGGGGTAGAAGTGGAAAGATGAATGACAAGTAAAATAAACTGGAGCTCACCTGACAAGCCTACATGAGCCTACATGACTTTCCACCAGCCTCAAGCGCCAAGCAATCGATCCAAACACAACGCCCGACGTTTATCCTATGAGGACCTGCCACAGAATCACTGTACACTGTGTATATGATTTCATCCTGACTAGTCAGCTTGAGAGTCCGAGCAATGAGCCGACAATTTTGCTTCTGAAGTTCTACGACATTTTATAAGAGAAGTCTGCAATTGAAGCATTGTAGGCACTACAAACGAACGGCACACACCTAAAGGAAGGAACATGTGATTTGTCGTCTGACGGTGATATAGATTACAAGGCGCAGCGATGATAGCCCGTATGTAAGTGGCGTGGTTCAAACCAAGTTCAAACGGAACTATCAAGATTAGGTTTAGTGTAAATTGTTCCATATCAAGTGCCTGTCGTCAGAGTCTCAGACAGCGTTTAGCAATGGGGTAGGTCTTTGAGCCAATATACACGGATTTCCGCAACATAGAATAACACTGTCATCCCAAGTTATTCCTATGATGTTATCAATCAAAACGGTGGAGACCTTACGAGAATCATATTTGGGACATTGCCTCTATAAGATCCACCTAGTATAATGATAGAACGAGCTGATGTGCCGATGCCAGATACGATTGAGCCTTGTGTTTCGAGGGCCACTGGAGGTAAATTACAGAGAATGTTTGGAATCCCTGCGACTCTCTAGAGAGTATAAGCCCTACTGGTCACTGTTGTTTCCTCGTATTCAAAAATAGTAGCATCGCTCCGTACTGGTAGAGGAAACAGGTGGATACGAAAGCGGGATATGAAAGCCGAGCATAAGAGTATTGTATAAGCCAGTACAGTCGCTATTGCTTAAAAATGATAAGCAAGACAGGTGCAACAAGAAAAATAGGAAACTTAAGCATCTAATTCCTGATATCTAGGTACTGGTAAGAGTTCTGGTGCCTCTAATCACAGTGGATGCATGTGAATGCCAGTGGAAATATGGCTAAAAACTTTGTGATAAGAACCAAAGACAAACATGCCAGATTCAACCAAAGTGATATAGGATGGAGTAGTGAAAATAAAACGCAGGAGACGAAGGCGCCAAAACTTTGCTTACGCAGTAGTCCTAGTGCTCGGGAGATCCTGGTATCTTTAGTCTTTTTCTGGCAGTTGAGGGGAACGGTGACTAGAAGCCATGTGACGTGACGCGGCAATCAATAGCGACGCGTTCAATGTTGACTCTGGCTACTACTACCAGTAACGGTTGCCTGTGAGCGTTCGTACCCACCATGACTAACCATTTTCTCTCAGCGAATGTTCCCGATCCGACAGACTTTCCTCCGAATAACATAGCACCAGGGTTGCGTGTACTCGATGGCTCTCTTCGATGCAATATCTGTGGAGAACTTTACGACGCCCCAGTAACACTTAGTTGTGGACACTGCTTTTGCTCTGTTGTAGGTGTGGCTCTACTTTTACTTACGAACCCAACTTAAAAGTGACCTAGTGTGTTAGATCCTCACTAGCTGAGAAACAGGAATGCCCAACATGTCGCAAAACAGCTATTGAAGGTCACATACGGCCGAACCCCGTGGTAGAAGAAATTATTTCTTCTTGGCAAAATTCAAGGTATGCCCCCACACATTCCGCACATGCCACTGTTCAAAACGATAACATCAGGCCGTACATTCTACGCCTCTCAAGAGAGTATGCTCAACGGCAGGATGAACAGCGAGACACAAGTTTATTAGTGACTCCCGTCACTAAGAAACGCAAGATAACCTCCGACACTGGCAGGAACAACGGTGTGCCAACGAGCAGTAGAGGTAGTGCGCCCACATCACCTTCAAAGTCCAAACGAACTGGTAGAGGCTCAGAAGACCCATTCAACACAACGATACCTACTTCCGATGTGGACGAGGATGAGATGCCAGTACCTATGGCTGGCGAGAATCCCCAACGTGAATTCTATTCCAGAATCCTGGTATTGCCTTCTAAGATATTTCAACCTCTCACAGCCGACGATCTGATAGAATGTCCATTGTGTAACAAACACGTAAGGTTTAAAATCATAAATCAACATATGGACAAAAGGTGCAAAGATATAGCACCTGATTCGGGCAGGTCGACCATGAACGACTGGAAGAAGATCATGGCAGGTCCCAACAAGGGCAAGCAAAAGTACGCACTATAATATTGTTAGATCTGCTGATCGACTACTGATTAATCCCATTTAGAGATGTCGGCGATGACGAACTCGGTCCAAGACTTCCAAAAGCATCATACGACACCCTGAAGGACAAGAAATTAAAGGAGATGTTAACAGAATATGGCTTATGGACTAACGGTGATCGAAGTCAGTGTATAAACCGGCATCAACGGTATGTTTATTTCGATCGGATAACCTACGAACATCGCAAGACTGATTGACTGTCCATTGAGTTGGGTTATGATATACAATGCCAACCTCGACCGCTCGTCAAAAAATCGGCAGTCAAAGTTGGACCTGAGAAAAGAATTGAAAAAGTGGGAAGAAGAAAAATCAAAGAAGAAAAAGACAACTGTGGAAGACGTCACTACCTATCAAGTACGTTGGGATTTCCATTTGGTGACCAATATCCATTGAACTCATTGGAATTGCCAGAAACGTCACAAAGATGAATTTGCACACCTCATTATGGTTGCACGGCCTCGAGGTGACACCTGCTCAGCATCTGCCGTGGGTCAACAGCCAATTACGACCGGACGGGGTAATGGTGATGATGCAACCGAGTCACTAACTGATAAGAAACAACCGCACACGGTGCAGACAAATGCGAGAGACGACTCAATCGTTGTGGATTCTGAGGATGAAGAGGAACTGACTATCATTCAGAGGACTTGAATTGTTTTGTATGCCTTATCGTGGATATTGTATCAGACTCCCACTGTTCTATTTTTGGAGATTTGCTATGATGAATTGACAAAGGGAATGAAAAGCGACATGGGTGATAATCACTACTACAGCTTCGATGAACTCTGCATCTTAAAGAGATCATTATATTCCGATCATCTTTGTTTAACCTTCGCCCTGCTGGAGAAATATATAAAATGGCGAGTTTCGATGAGCTCAAGGAAGTCACTCAAATTGTAGCCTGCACTTGATGTTTATCGAATCCCTACGTTGTAAAGCCGCTCTTCTCCATGCATAACAGAAAGCTTCTAACTATTGAAATCACAGCTATTCAACGGCGTTCGTTCCGTAACGAGCTACTCGGGGCTCCCCAGCATTGAAGTCAGAACATCAAAAGATAGCCTAGTGAGTCATGTCTATTACAAGGATGCCGTTTTGAATTGAACACTCAGTGTACAGCAGTTAGGCAGAGCGTAGTGCGGATGGAACAGCTCTTTCCTAGTCAACTTGGTTCAAGCAATGTCGCCAACATTGTTTGCCATAAAGAAGTTTACGGCGACGACCTTGTCATCAAGCTGTTACTATTCGTCCCGAATTTGTGACAGTCCGCCATTCAACAAGTCAAATATCGACCTCTTCAGCCGGTTCGGATCTGTTGATACCGAAGTTGTAAGTGGACTATCACACTTCTTTATGGTTGACCTTATACTTATGGGGCCCTCACCTGGTGTGGACTACAATGGGATACTTGTATTCTTTGAATGTTAGATCAAGCTTCCTGGTGCTGACGGTCATTTGTTCCGGGTTTACGTTACCTCATGCGAGGAAGATGTGAAGATTCTTTTACCACCTCGCTTTCGTGGGACGCTGTGTCGAGGGATGTACCCCAAGCCATCGAAATTTGCAAGGACTTGCAGTATGGGATTAAACGGGGGGAAATACGGGTCAATGCGACCGAGATAGGAGAGGATGAGGATGAGGTACACGTACACGCGGCGGGGAAAGTAGAAATCAGCCTGATGGACCGGAATAGCCTCAACCCACAGCCTGTCGTGTGGTATACAAACAACCACAGGAACGGCGCTTCTGGCAATAACCGGGCTAGATTTCACCGCCTCCGACGCTGGTTCACCGAACTGTGATGTAGACAAAAAATAACTCAATCGGAGTCACAGGTCATCTGAACGAGATTGTGGCACTAGCACCAAGTGGCAGGCAGCCTGTATGTTCCACATAGAATGTTAGTTCCACGATAAGGTACAATACCCAGTGATACGTTGTGTAAGGAACAATGTACTGAGGAAGGACTTTGCTTATAATTGTAATTGTTCAGTGGGAAGGCGGCATGATGACAGGTCAATGTAGCGCATTTGTGAGTCCAATTGTTAAGTCCAAGAAGAGAACAAATCCATGATCGGAATTGTAACCGTAAAAGGAAATTGTTGTCCACACGTGGCATCGTGGTTCTTGTCCCCAGTTAGGACTGGGCGATATTCATAAACCCCACTCCCAACCATGCACCTGGACGACCTGGTCTCTCTCCCACATTTACGATTAGACTGTATTATCATGTCCTCAGACCACTCAATGGTATGTTCATATTTTGCGAAGAGATTTGGTCGCTCACTATCTGGTCCAGTACTCACAATATTCGGAAAAGCTTTTGGTACGTCCTCCTAACAATGAAGCTTCCCAAACGCTATCTGATGCGCCTTAACTATCTAGGATGACTTTTCATTTACTCAAGGAGCGCACAAAGTAAAATATCAACCAGACGATGACTGGGATTTTCATCTCGACGTACCCAGTCACCCAATAGACTTATCGCTTATCCTGCCTCATTATCGTGCACGGTGCCAGCCCATCGACCATCGCATGAGCATGTTCATCGGGAATGACACTGGCCCTATTAAGGTTAAAGTTGTAAGTCGCCCACTGCAGCCTGTCACCGCCCTCTGGCTTACAAACCTAAAGTGCCGACAATATCCGCGATCGCGGTTCTACCTCGAAATCCAGGCTGGGGCGTCGGATGTGACAGTATGGCTGCCTTCCGACTTTAGAGGACAGATTCACCACCCTGGTCGAGCCCGCTTCTCTCCTGGCTTCATCAACCACATCCTACGGAACGCACGTGTAAATGAGCCTGACTACGACGAAGTGCCTGAGGAGGACGACCTAGTTGTGCACACTCGTGGGCGTATCACATTCCGTATGTGGGACATACAGACACGTGCACCAGAAAACACGCAGAAAGAGGTTCTGAAACGCATGTTTGGCTGTGTTCGCAAGGCACCAGAGACGACCATAGATTGGGATTTCCTTCTGGATGACTGAAGAAGCCTAACTACCCTTCAAAAATGCTCCGCACCGTTTCAGGCCTCTCACCCTACCTACGTTCCTACTACCACACATCTAATCTTCCCATCACTTGTCTACTTGACTCCCACATTCACGCATACCACCATATAACACTTAGCCATCTGTATTACAACACAATCTCTGAGCATTTCGCTCAATCTGTAGCCATATCTCGGTGCTTCTAGCTCCACCAACTTTTCCTGTACCTGGGCAACTTGTAATCACTTGTACCGTACTGATATTTCCATCCGTCCTCTTTCGTTTCTTACCACATACCCGGTGTCATATAGAATTCTTAAACATACTTTGCCACCATGGTGATCAAGGCATGAACATTATGGATATCTGGCTGTGCTATTAAGAGCGGTTCCTATGGTTTGGACTTGTAAATGTCGATTCGTCGCAATGTCTGTACTGTCTCCGTTTATCCGACAGAATTGCCATTGCCGCCGGTACATGTGGTTTGATAGAAAGAAGTTCGCCGTTTCTACATAAGGCATCCGTTATAGTTAAGTAGAAGCGTCCACCCAAGTTCCACATGGATAGTCCATACGCCCTATTTCAGGTCCTCGATGTCTTGTGGATGCACATTCCCGTAGTACAACGGAGGTCTTCGCGATTCGTCAAGTAGCATCACCATGCTTTTTGATTGGGGCCAGGCCAAGCCGTGGGGTCTGATTGAAGCAGTCAAATGTTCGGGTCAAGGCCAAGGATACATTTTGATGGTGAAATCCTGGTAAAGCATAAACTATGAATACATACACGCTACATCGGCTGCAAGTTCTAATTCAATAAATAAAAGTGGTCGTTTCATGCTTCAGGTTACTCGGAGTGACCTCGTCTCTCTGCACGAGAAAGACATTGTTCAACAGTCTCCAGGAGGGCAGGATTCTCCAATGCCGCAGCAACACGCTCCTTGTCGTTTAGTTGTTTGTTCACTATAGATACGGTTAGATACTAACAATGTACAACGGGGGGTGATCCTATACCAGCGTGTTCGCTCTGATGTGAGCCAGGTTTAAGCAAGATATCTACTTTATAACGATCAGGCAGACTCCGGAGAAGGCGCACACGGATAGAGAGCCCTAGATCCCATGGTCAGTGATGCTGTAGGAAGGCGTTGTAGATACACACCGATAAGTGTGGACATGCCACAATGCGGTATAGTTGGCGTAAACTCGACAAGAACACGGTTCTTCTGAATCGTGATTTGAGGCGCTGAGACGACCCGGAGCTCTTCCAAGGTATTAGGGTGTTCTGGGTCATCAATAGAACGGATTAAATCTATGTGCAGATGATAAACCTCTGTAGCTGAAGAACAGGATTACAAACACACCAAATATTTCATCTTGGTCGATGGGGTCCACATCATCCGGGTTATCCTCCTCGGAGACTTTCTCATTTATCCAAAGAGACTGCTTGGATAGATCCGACTTTCTAACAGTAGGTTTTGTGGTGAAGACGATAGGATTGGGATTGAATATCTCTGTAGGCATAATTTGAGAAGAGTTAGTTTAAAGACTCGGAAACGGGCCGATGCCAGTCACGAAGTCACGCGGATCGAACTTGGACTTCAAGTCGAGTCGCGTCGGTCACTACTTTGTACGCAACCTCATCACTCTTGCTTTCACTGCTTCTCTCATTGCGCCTGCAAAACATGCCGCCGAAGGTATACCGTCGTTTTAATGGGGGATTAGAGGCCTCTAATTGTGTGCAACGTCCAGCGTAAACGTACCGAGGATTCAGCGGTCGGTGCTGCTCCCTCGACACGAGCAACCCGCAGTTCTGCCCGGATTTCAAACGCTGTTCCGTCCACAGCTTCTACGAGTGAAGTTACGTCCACCAAGAAGGCGGTAGATGAGGATGGGACGGTGAGTTGTATGCACACGTGTTTATCGATACTCTCCTTTGCGTTCCAATTTCGCTTTAACATGCTTCTGACCGTCCATGGCGTATGAAGGATACCTTAGCGCCTCCCGTTAAAAAGACCAAGACCACAAAAGCTACAAACAAGCCGACAACCGCTTCTGTGACGAAGGCCACCAAGCAATCCGCCGCGAAAAGCTCTGCTACATCGTCGTCCAGGTCAGTTCGTTTATCACATGAGGCATATTGTCTAATACCTCGAACCCTATTCTCCTTTCGTTGCATTTTGCCTTCCATCCTGTCCTCATATTTTTGGCCCCTCCAAAAAGGGCTGCTGAGGTAAGCATTTATGTCGTTTGCTTGTGACGCGTGGCAGCGCGTGTTGAACCTCGTCTCAGAAAAGCAGTGCAGGCAAATCCTTCAAGTCGTAAGTTGCCCTTCCACCTCAGCCTGCTTCCCTCTCGCCACTGTCTAGAGACGTCATACCTGGCTCGTGGATGCAGCACTCATGCATCTGTCTTCGCTTTTCTGCTGTTCATCTCATAACATAAAACATGTGTATAGTGACGATGATGCTATAATCGCTAAGAAACCGAGCCCCGAGGTGCGTCAGTACCACTCATCGCATCTCATTTTTGTTCAAGTTTCCGAAATGTCGCAGGCCACCACACCCACAACGATCAACGAACCTCCACCGATACCTGCTCCACCGCCTGTGAAAGTTCAAGCACCGCCACCACTACCTCCCACAGCAAACGAACCGTATACAGCAGCGCGTTCAAAGGCGCTTTTCAGAAGCTATGCCGATAACGATGACCCTAGAATCATTGGGCCTGAAGGTTTCCAACGGTTGTGTGCAGATGCCGAGATACCTCTAGAAGGGTCATTACCCCTTATTTTTGCATGGCAGTTTGGGACGAAGGAGATGATGAAAATCACCGAAGAGGAATGGTGGAAGGGCACGGAACTTTTCAAGTACGTGGACCCTACATTCTTGGCGTTTGGGGCCACACGGCACGATGATATTTACGTAGGGCTATGTCATAGGATTTCGAACCTGCACGCACTTTCACTCGCCGTTCGGGACCTCGAGAACATATTAATTTTCGACAAAACCATTCCTGAACGGAAGGTGAAGAAAGAAGCATACGACAAAACGGAGTTTTGGAAATACAACACAGACAAGAAAGCTTCGTTCCACAAGTTGTACGCTTTTTGTTTTACACTTGTCAAGCCAGAGTAAGTCATAAAGCCGAGTGTTACGACTCTCATTGAATGCATTTGCATGGAAGACAATCCAAGAACATCGATATGGAGGTATGCCGCAACCCCTGTGTTACTTTTCGAATGTCTGAACGGAAATTTGTCATATCAGACCGCTACGGCTTTGTGGTCAGTCCTTCTAGCGCCGCAATACCCCCTGATGGGAGAGGTCATAGAATTTGTCAATGTGGGCACTCGCCGTCAGACTATCCCAACATTCAGCTGATTGTTTACAGGAGAGACTTACGACCTATAAAGCCGCCAACAAAGACTTGTGGAGTATGGTACGTGTTTCTTGGACTAACAGCTCTAATTATTTTGTGATAACAGTTTCCCCAATGTACAGATGTTGGAATTCTGTGAGACCGTGAACCCGAACTTGAGTGATTATGAGAGCGATGGAGTATGTTCCGAACTTTCTCCAATTCGAAGTTTTGCTGACCAATTCACTACAGGCATGGCCTACCCTCCTTGACAATTTCGTGCAGTGGAAAAAGGGTGTCAACGTGTAGTTCATGTAACCACAATTCTACATCATCATTTCCTTACTATATGCTCCCTTTGATTTATGCTACTTATCATCCTTGGACTCAATCATCATTCCTATTCCCTCTTTCATCATACAATCATTCCAACATCACTCAATCACAACCATCACTTGTTAGCAGCAAATGCCCAATAGCAGGCAACAAACATATCCGCATGTTCCCATGAGCGGTTACTGTGGTAGACGGTTTATGTATGTATGGTTTGTAGGTATCACTGGCCTGCACTCACCCATCGCCTTGACATTACCACCGCCCTCGATGGGTACCCCCAAGGGATTAGTGAATGCTGTGAATAGTCTCATGTGATTATGGCTAACTGTATACGGTATACCTCGAGACATCAGAGGCAAAAGCCACAATCAGGTAAAATTAAAGGCAGGGCCACATAGATATAAGTCATTCGTGAAAACGTAGCAAACGTAGCTGGTAAAGTCCGATGGTAACAAGGCGTCCCAGCAATATAAAAAGATAAACAGAATGGGCAAAAGCATTCGTGATAGAAAGCACTGTCCATTTCTGCATACATGTTATCGTCAAGTAGTAGCATTTACCCGATCGTGTTTCATGGGGGTTGTGGCGGGAGCGACCTCCGATTGCGACTGCACAGGGGGCACGGAGCGCGCCGCCGAAACCTCATGCTCCCCATCGTGCCACACTTCTTCAAGTGGTATGTCAGGCCGTTGCACCGTTCCTGCCAGCTCGTAGTCCTCTGAGTGGTGATGGCCATGAGAAGGACCTCCATTTAGCGGTGGGAAGGGGTTGTCATAGCCTGCCTGCGTGCCAGGAGGCTTGGAGTATTGGTGGTGTGGAAGGACAGATGTCTCGTCAGTGTTTGATGCATGCACAGGGAGGACTTCAGCCTCTTCACGCTTGATACGAGGCGAGTAGGGGCGGTGCGAGAGTTCTGATGCTAGACTAGGATAATATTGGCGGTATGTGAAATATGATACGACCGTTCCTAAGAGCGATCCCACCAGAACATCGTGCCAGTGGTCTGATGATAAGGACAGAGTGTTATCAGTATCAGTCAGGCAAGAATAGTTTGAATTCAATTACGACGGTAGTCCATGGTCCGTGAGATAGCGACCAATGCAGCCCCAGAAAATGGAGCAATAGCTAGCCATGCTTTTCCCTATTGGTAAATGCACAGTGTGAGGAAACTTTTCTTATACAGATTCAAAACATGAACCCACCGCGTGGCCACGGCGATCAAAGAGATGAAGCTTGCCTGCAATATAAAACGCCAAGAACCCCAGCCCAGCGAATGACACTTGACAAAAGAAATTATTCAAATCGAACGAAGACGATTTGAAGAAGCTTACAACTGGAATGGCCAGAAGGGAAACTGCGAAAGCCATCGCGAAGAATGGCCACATCGGTCTGGGTGCATATTTGCCATGAAGTGAGCCCGAATGGAGGATCGACCGTTCCCGGTGGCGGTTGACAACGGTCAATGACATCTAGGAATAATTATAATTACACATCTATGCCTTCCGCAATAGTAAACATACCTGGCCTAGGGCGTCCAACAGTGATCTTAGTAAATTGAGTTATTGCGCCTGTTAGTGCAAGACCAAGTATCACTGCAACCAAGTATAGTCATTGAGGTGAATGAAATAACATGGGCAACAGAACTTACGGCCCAATGTGCCTATCGATGGATATATAAGAGACGAGAGAATAAAAGCCGACAGGGAGACAGACTATTATGAAGATCCCACCAAGAACGAATCGTGATGAGATTGATTATGGGCTGAATCAACAACGGTGCGAGAAAGCAGATAAGGTATAATCCAGTGTTCTGGTTCGTGAACAGGTTAGATTCGGGGCACGAAAAGAAGGACAGAGCTACCTACAGGAACTCTTTCGTGAATTGCATAACTGGGAAGATGTCAGCAGACGAATAAAACAAAATGCCATCGCTCGTTGAAACTCACGGATGGCGTAACCTACGCGTCCATGTTAGATCAGGTTATTTGAAGAATTGGTGAAAACGTACGATGTATCATCGACGGAGAACACCCTTCGGTAGCCGTCTACTTTGTCAAGGGAGAAAAATATGGCGCTGCCTCGGGGCTAAATATCAACAGTTTCGAAAAATATATGAAGGACATACGCCAGCGCTATTGTGAGGAACCTATCGACAAAATAGCTTTAGCAGAAAACTCATGGAGTGTGCACATAACGGACCAATCTGGGAAATACGACAAGAAGAGTTTCCGACGCCTCAAGGTTGTCACAGGTGCTCTCTGGCGGCCAGGGCCAGAACGCTGCAGAAAAAAGGACCGCATAGGAGCAGAATCGGTAGGCAAATGGTAAGAAGAAGGAGGGTCAGGAAGCCGAGCGTAGGACATCAAACGATGACAACTGACGTCGTTGACACAAAAGACGGAACAGGGCTGCGTGCTGCTGCGTGACTATTTTCAAACACAGCTTCGGCTCGGAATCCACTTTATTCTGCATCCATGTCGTCTGACCAGTTCAAATGGCTTCCAGGTAGGCAATGTCCCCTACCCCACAATGCTAACCTTTTTACCAAAAATACAGAATATGACGTCTTGTTGGACAAAATTGCTAATACAGATACCGTAGAGTACGCTCCTAGCAACAACTGAGATCGACGTCCACATGAATAACTCACCATCAGCTCCGATTGGAACGTCCTTCGCAGTGCGATCAAGTATAAGATTGCAGCGGTACGTCCACACAACCTTGCTTCTACCGTGGTGCAGCGCTGACGCGACACGTGCAGAATACAGCCTCATTTCTGACGAGACGACCTCAACCACCACCTCCACCTGCATTTCAGCCGACAACCTTAGCTTCGGGTGGGCTGAAACTCCCACCGTTTCCGCCTCGAAGGCAGCGGACGGTGCACATGAACGCCATTCCTTTAAGCTACATGAATGAAGAGCAAGCCAACGAGCTTAAAGGGTTCATTTTTGCACAACTGGATGAATTCGACTCGTATGTCAACATTCTCAAAACCCTTTCCTGATGCTCATAATTTGTGCTGTATAGGAACCCTCCTTTCACGATACAACGCGTCTGCGAGTTGTGCATTCATCCCACTCAACACTACACCTCCGTTGGGAAGTACCTCCGTGCTGTAGAAAAAACCCTTCTTGTGACCTCCTCATGGGACAGCTTCCCACCCCTCTCAGAAGTAGACTCGGATCCCAACGGGCGGAGTGTCTTTGCACTTGGATCAACCCGTCAATCTGCACCTACCACGCCACTTTTTTCCCCCATTCCTTTCTTACACGACGATGCGCGTCGTTCAAAATCACGCAGCCCTCCACCATCACCGTTAACACTTACCGCCTCAGCCATTGGCTCAGGGCATCCAGAATTACTGGAGCCGAGAGCTCTTGGACTAGTGGACGAACTAGACGATCCCAGCCCTGGGCACATGAGTGAACATCCAACAGCTCTGTCGTCCGTGACCACAACTAGAGATCTCCCCACTTCACGACCATTCATAACCAGCCTTGAACAAAGGTTCGTCAGAAGCGGAGAAGAGCCTCCCGAGATGGCGGGTTCTGACTCTGGGATGGTGATCGACGAGGACAAGGAAAATAAGGGCTAATGCGATGCGACATGCCTGGGTATACATTCTACATGCGATGGTATTACTTACTGTAAGTATTGTACTTTTTATGAATATACAACCACTAGCGGTTATTACGACAATTCCTGCTTGATCTTCTCCAGCATGGCGTCCATCCGTAACTTCATGTTTGGCTGGCCCCTCCCAGTTTCCCCCCAGTGGCCACCTCTGCCCCTTATACCCCCTGTTCCTCGAGAACCTCTTCCTCGGTCATGAGAACTACCTCGACCTTGGGAGCCCCCTCGCCCTGCCTTGAATGTATGAAGTGAATCTCGTGAGTAGGCTTGACGGGTTAGTTCACGTAGCGAGGGTGGTGCTGCGAGGGGGTCATCATCTTCAGGTCGCCGTCGTTGGTGAACTTTTTTTGGCGCAAGATCTGGATGTATGTGAGCGCGTGAAGGGTGCAACGTTGATTTTTTTGGTTCAGGTTTTTCCTCGGGTTCTGATATCTCTGACTGTGGATCATCTCCTGCTTCTGATTCTGATTCTGGGTTGGACTCCTCTCCATCAGATACGTTTTGTTCTTCCCCTTTTGTTGCCGTTGTCAGTCCCTCCCTACGCTTCTCAGCTTTCCATTTGCTCTTCATCTTTTTGTTATCCACCCATATCTTTTTTAATTTCTTGGCTGTCGGATAGTTAGTAGAAGCTAAGACAATAATACGTCTATACTCACCTCTGTTCAGAGGAAAGTGCTGGAACGTCGGCGGCCGCTTGCGTTTCAATGTTGGCTCAGACATAATAAAAGCAGTGCTGAGGATTGGCTGAGGACGCAATTGGAGTCAACTCGGGAGTGCTTACGTGAGGATTGATAAAAGCAAACAGCGTCAACGAGACAACACATCTCTTCTTTCCCCGTCTCCCAGCCTCCCCCACTCAGTTTCTTTGTATTTTCCCATTCATCGCATGAGCGTGCAGAATCTCAACACCTTTGGTGAGTACTGTGCTCATGTCCCCTCCTTATCGATGCATTGCTTACCCCGGCGTCTAACTCTGCAGATCCCTTTGCCGACGAGGGAGACCCACTAGGAGACAGCCAAGACGTTGGATCCCAGGCGGACTACATCCATATCCGCATCCAGCAAAGAAATGGGAGGAAGACACTGACTACCTTACAGGGTTTGCCCAAACGTGTGTATCTGATTATTCTTCACAGCGTTCTATTGTTAAAACCATCTATCTTCACTCTTACAGAATACGATACCAAGAAGATTCTCAAGGCATTTAAGAAGGTAATTCTCATCTGCTTTTCTGGCAAGTTGGAGAGGGTTGGTGCTTATCTAATCAATGCAACAACAGGAATTCGCTTGTAATGGCACTCTCGTTGATGATGAGAAGATGGGCCAAGTTATCCAGCTCCAGGGCGACCAGCGTGCAAAGATATCCAATTTCCTCACCGAGAACGGCATCGACAAGGCGACCATCAAGGTTCATGGTTTCTAGAAAGCTAGGCGTGGTTTCATGCATTTTTTCTTCTCTTTGCTACCACCTCCAATCTTACGGTTTTGACTGTACACCGAGTTTCGACGTTACATGGTTCTTCCTACAATTTATAGTTAAATATTGTCACTCCCCATTGATTATGTATGTCTTAGAACCAACAAACGAGGGGACTGAGTGAGAGACGCTATACAAGTCTGTGGCGCTAGCATCGGCGACTGGTTCTGCATGTAGATACGAGTCGTGAAAGTGGGTCATCTCTTCAATGTTGGTATAACTTAGCTATGTCACCAATTTCGTAACGGAGGCCAACAAGAAATGGGGTACAAGTTATTACTTGATCTTGTCCAATGGTCTAGAAGCGAGTTAGTCTATTTCTATGCCGAAAGGGAGACAATGCACCTGTTGAATCCTCCGCGTCTGTAGCAGAAATACTTTTTAATGAGTGCTAATCAAATTTACGGACTCAAATCGCACCTGTTCATGTACTGTCGCCATGTCCGCTGTTTCTTGACTTGCGCGTTACCTTCCTGGTTACCTTCGACTTGTTTTCCCTGTGAATGACAGTGGGAAGTCAGAAGTGGGGTCAGACAGTAGAGAAGTCAAGTACCTTAGTTGAACCAAAACCACTCATACCCATCATGGCCATCATGGCAGCATCGTCGTCATTCAGAACATCCATTGTTTCGCCTTCCTCACCCGCTTCATCCGGGGCGTCGGGGTCGAGATTTGGTCGGTAATGTAACGTAGTTTCCCCGATGGCAGCTGTCCAGCCACCATTAAATGAGTGCCGCACGAGGATAAGGTGAACAAACCTGAGACGTTCTTGGGCATAGCCGCTATGAAGGGTTGAGGCGGGCGCGCAACATCCTTTCCATCATTCCCCCGGGGTGATTCTTTTCTACTGTCATGTCCATCCCGGTTGGGATCCTCGTCTCTCCTTCTACCACCTCTGTCGTCTCTTCTGTCACGATCCCGGTCGGGTTCCCTATCTCTCTCCTTGTCCCTATCACGCCACTCATTATCTCTTTCCCTCCTAGGTGGTGGCTCACGCCGGTCTGAAACTTTTGTTGGGAGGGTCCTCATACAGATTAGAACTTTGCACTCACCACCACCTCGACGGTCCCGGTCGCCACCTCGTCGAGGGCTACGAGATCTACTTGTCCGGCGACGGTTATCATTATAGTGGTTTCTAGACCCTCCACCTCGTCCACCTCTAGGGTATCTGTCACGGTCCCGGTCGTCTTTCTCCCAGCTCCTATCGCGCCGACGGTGATCAGTCCGAGAAGACATATGGAACGTGACAAGGTCACGCCGGTGTGACCAATACGTTCTCTCTCCCCTTGAACTTAAAATTCCCCGCTCAAGCAATGTCCTTGTCAAGAGTATGTGCGAGGGTTGGTAACACCTCTAGACATGTGCCGGGTTACAGATTCCTTTCAACAAATCTACAGCACCGTACGAAATCTACATTTTATAACCATAAATGTGCTCAAGAATGGTACAGAAGACATACTACTCACTGGTCTGCCCAACTTTACCACCCGAGGAGATATTCGCAGAGCCATCAAGGGGAAATTAGATGGGGTTGATGACGGCACGTTATTTCTAATACAAAGTAACACATAAGGCGCACTGACGATACTATCCCAGTTAAACTGGACTATTATCGCTTCCGACAAACAGGAAGGGCGTACATCACCTTGACGCGCCCAGAGTATCTACGGGAAAATCTTCGTTCTCTGGAGCGATTCACCATTTGCGGACTACCAGTACAAGCCTTGGCCGTCGACCCAATACAAAGAGAACCTACTCGATCTCGTGGTGAAAAGGGACGTGAGGAGGCCATCGCAAGGGGGGTGGTGACGGGAACGGGGGCCGATCTAAACATTCCTCATGTCGAGAGGACTGTCGTTATCCGTGGCATTTCAGGGAGAGCGGCAGCGGCAGATGTGGAGAGGTTAGTCGCGGGCTTCAAGTTGCAGCGGTCAAAAAGTGGCCGAGCAGCTATTGTCAAAGTGCCTTTGTACGTCCTCACTGGCTATCGTATGTACCGAATATTAAACTCTGTCTTTTTGATTAGACCTGAAGACAAATTCTCTCTATTCTCGCGCTTTATTGTTACATTGGATTCGGTATCTGAGGCCCGGCGCTTGATTCGCACATTGCACTTGACGAAAGGGAATAAGCAGGGTCAAGTCAGAACGGCGGAGATTCTTTATTAGGTACTTGACACCATCTTTTACCACTTAGGGTATTCACGCTTTTTAAACTTCCTAACCAGGGACAATAACAAAAGTATCAAGAAAGATAGAAGTAACAACAATAAATGATTAAACGGCAATGATTGAACAATAGTCACATCCGTTCTGCTTCAATGTCCTCGTCGAGGCGTGTTCGATGACCCTATATGTCGCGAACTTTCAGTGAGTGTATGAGAGGGGAAGCATGCACGAACCGCCCTGGCATTATCACCCTCGTCTTCTGGTGACCTTCCGCGCTTTTTACTGTCCACTGCTGTTCCCTCTGTTTCCTTCCAGTCACCTCCGCCTCCAGCAACAGCGCCTGGTCCATCTTGTGCATCGGCATAACGTTCCTCGACTTCTCTTCTCCTTTCGACCTCAATTCTCTGTGCTTGTGCGCCCCAGCCACCCCGACCAGGATCGTAATCCTGCCTGTGTTCATCTCGTACCTGTCCTCCACTTTTTCCCCGTCCAAATTGTCGCCCCTCCTTGTATCCCAAGTCTAAATCACAACGAATGATGCGTTCGTCTAGTTTTGTTCCACTAACGTATCTCATGCTTGCAAGTGCCTCTGCGTGAGTGTAGTATTCCACAAAACAGAAGCCGCAGGGTGTACTTCAAAGGCTTCAGACCATGCCATACAATATGATATTAAATTCTCACCGAGTATTACGGTCGAGTCCCATAATGATACGTTTTATACCGCCACCGTCTTCAGGAGCGGCACATTTTGAGAAGAGCTCATATATCTGTTCTTCCGTCGTATAGAAACTCAGGTTGCCGATCTAGTGTACACGGGTTCTAAGATCTGCTCATTAAACAAGCGGTTGGTGACCCACGTAGAGAGTTGTGGATTTCCCAAGCAAATCGTTCTGCCTCTGACGGTCCACGCGAGACTGGGAATCCTTGTAGTTAGAAGGCTGATCCAATGAAGATACAATATGTGCCATTCTGTCTCAAAAGTAGACAACCAAAGAGTGACCAAAACTTGCCATGATGGCTGAAGTATAAATATTCCCACGGCCCGTCACCACATTTGGGTCAACGCGTCGAGCCGCGTCAGCTCTTTCATTTCTCACTGTTTCAATTCACGCCGCCATTATGGATGAAATTGGTATCGAACTTCAACTAAATGTCAGTCCGTTGGGCTCATTTGATGCTGCTTGAGGTCTAATCACCATGTTTCCTGCAGGAACCGACATTCGAATCGGTTGTGAGCGAAAAGTCGGCGCTCTACCAGGAACTACAGGAAGAGGACTTGTATTCAAAATACAAGAAGCTCTCAAGACACCTGGAAATGCTCGAAATTCAGGAGAGTTATATCAAGGACGAGCAAGCTAATCTCAAGCGCGAGCTCATCCGCGCACAGGAAGAAGTCAAACGAATTCAGGCTGTCCCACTTGTCATTGGCCAGTTTTTGGAACCCATAGACCAGAACACTGGAATCGTCGGATCTACCACAGGTTCGAATTATGTAGTCCGAATTCTTTCCACTCTCGACCGTGAACTCCTCAAACCCTCTGCATCCGTTGCTCTCCATCGTCACTCAAACGCCCTCGTTGATATTCTTCCACCTGAAGCAGATTCATCGATTGCTATGCTGGGGACGGAGGAGAAACCAAATGTCACATATCAAGACGTTGGGGGCATGGATTCGCAGAAACAAGAAATCCGAGAAGCGGTGGAACTGCCATTAACCCACTTTGACTTGTACAGAAAGATCGGTATTGATCCTCCACGAGGTGTCCTGCTTTATGGCCCACCAGGTACGCATATTAACTGGCTCTCCACACACACACCTTCGACGAAGGTCCTTTATAGGTACGGGTAAAACCATGTTGGTGAAAGCCGTTGCGCACCACACCACGGCCGCATTCATTCGCGTCGTTGGAAGTGAATTCGTCCAGAAATATCTGGGTGAAGGTCCTCGCATGGTCCGTGATGTCTTTCGGCTAGCACGAGAAAACTCTCCCGCTATCATCTTCATCGACGAGATTGACGCAATTGCAACAAAACGGTTTGACGCGCAAACAGGTGCTGATCGTGAAGTGCAGCGTATCCTGCTGGAACTTCTCAACCAGATGGATGGGTTTGACCAGGGCAGCAATGTCAAGGTAAGGGCGTTACCTTTACTATCTGCCGGCTCTTCTAATCGACTCAACGCAAAAGGTGATTATGGCTACAAACCGTGCAGATACCCTGGACCCTGCCCTACTTCGACCTGGTCGTCTTGATCGTAAAATTGAGTTTCCCCGACCATCACGTCGCGAGAAACGTCTCATTTTCCAGACTGTAACGAGTAAAATGAATCTAGGCCCTGACGTCGACTTGGAGGACTGTGAGTCGGAGCGATCGTATATCCTACGACCGTCCCTCCTGACGTAACTGCCTCACAGACGTCTCGCGACCAGATCCTCTATCCTCTGCGGATATCGCCTCAATCGTGCAAGCTGCTGGCCTACAAGGTAAGCTCTATCAGTCAGATTACTTATAATTCAATTCTCACGGCCCATCAGCTGTCCGTAAAAATCGTTATGTAATCTTGCCAGTCGATTTTGAGGAAGCTTGGAAGGTGTGTTGTTGTTTCGTGTTTGGTACTTGCTGGTATATAAGCCCCCAAAAATTTAACGAAACTTTTTCTTCCCCAGCAAACGGTCAAGAGGTCAAACGATACTCACGAATTTTGTACGTTCCTCGTTTCTCATATCATGTCCACACGTCTTATTGCTTCTCAATTTAGACCGGTAACCTTCTACTGGTATGTCCAGAACATCGTGTATAATTCAACTTTCTCACTAACCGATCACTTCCGCAGCTATAGTGTCCTGTATAATATCGTTCTGCAATATTACCACCGTTTTATATCTCATTGACCTCGGACGCTCGTCTTCACTTTAATGGCTTTCCGCCCGTTGAACGGATTGTCGTTCATTGTTCCGAGCAAGATTAACCAGCCCATTCCTTCCCGTGCATGCACCCATCCTTGTCTTTGACGGGTGCTGGATGATGGATGGGCCACACGCAATAGAAATTTACATTGAGCAAATTTAATGTCTCACCACGCGAATATAACTGATTTTTCCCTTTCACCGCAAACAAACCTCAGTGCATTTCTCTTACATGTGGCTTTAATTCCATTTCTGCTCTCCAACACTCTGGGCGGCGTTAAAATAACTCACACGCACGTCCTCATTTTATGGGAGCAATATTGTGTGGCCATGTTCTTCGCGGGATGTGGCTACCCTCCATATCTCCACTCTTTTCATCATTGGTAGAGGAATTGAAGATGTAACGGGAAACATTTTATACATGATATGTGATAACCTATGTTATAATCTACATTTGTGCAGTCAATATGATTATCGTTCTACACTCATCTTGAGATGATCCCAAGGATTATTTTTTTCTTATTTTTTTGGCTGACCTAACTGGCTGGCATGTTCTGTAGCAACCTGGATCGCGCGTGCGATTGTCGAACGGACCCTACCATCTTCCATTGCTAGTAAACCCGCAATTGTACAGCCTCCAGGAGCTAGCATATCATCAGTGATGCGCACAGAATCACGAATTAATGAAGACCTACTTGTCACTGCATCTTTAAGCTGAGCCGGGTGAGTGCCTCCCTGGAGTACCATCCGCGCCGCACCTTGTAAAGCTTGGAGAGCAGGTCAAATAGGAAATGCGTTGCAAAGATTTAATACATACTCTGAGCAGCCAGTTCTAAAGCTTCTGCTCGTGGTAGGCCCATCATAACGCCTCCGTCTGCCATTGCTTCCATGAAGATGCACGCGAAAGCAGGGCCAGATCCCGAAAGAGCGGTGCATGCATCAAAGTGTTTTTCGTCCAGGAAGCGGCAGCGTCCAATGGAAGAGAAAATCTTAAGAATGATAGCATGATCCTTCTCAGCATCCGGATAAGTGGGAAGTGTCGAAACTGTTGTCATGCCCTCGCGGATCTGGCGTATAATCGTAGATATAATGTATTCAGGGGACGGGCAAATCACTAACTTTGCATGGGGTGTTGGGCATTGCACGGATGACCTTTGTGGATGGAAGGACCCAACTAGAAAGTTGGCTCATCGTAACACCTGCTAAGATACTGATGAGGAGCTTCCCATCGAGGGCCTCTGTCATGCCCTGTTCACCCAAAATTGTGTGAGCCATTTGAGGCTTGCAGCTAAATAGAGTATTATAATTATGAGGCTAGATGGAAGGACCGTTGCAATATACCAGAGCAGGATGACATCGGCCTTTGCAGTAGATTTAACGTTTTGACCTGCAACGACCTCGACGGTAGAGCCAAGATGGCCGAGCGCACCAAAAAGGTTACGCAATTTGGAAGCGGTTTCCTGTCGATTGACACACGCAATGTACCGCGATGGCGATGTCGCGTCCAGAGTCTCGGTGGGAGTGACAGTTCCGGGGGTGTGAGACTCCCATTTCACCTGATGTCCTTTGGCCAATTTAGATGTGGTATCAAGGCTGTCGATGACCCCAGAAAGAACGGCGATGCCCATTGTGCCACATCCTGTGAGGAAGCAAGTCAGTTAAACTGACGGAGAAAGATGAGAAAATGATAAAACCTAGTACGCAGAGGGTGTAACCCATGACTGTAAGCGGTTTTTAGGAAGAAGGAAAGATTTCATATCGGAATCATGACTCCTTTGAGAAATATAACGGAAATTTATTATTAGATATGCTTGTGTTCGTCACGGTTGGCTCAACACGATTCGATTCTTTGGTCCAAACGGTCCTTTCGCTGCCAGTCCTCTCCGTTCTCCGCCTCAAAGGATACACTAAACTTGTTATCCAATGTGGTAACTCGAGTTTTGACTTGGCGCATTCAATGGATGAAGGAAATTTGGTTATAGAGAGGGAAGGTGTTGACATCGAGCTGTGGAAATTCAAGCCAACACTGCAAAAGGAGTATGAGAGCGCGGATTTAGTTATTAGCCATGCAGGTATGTCATACACGTATGTATGGTACTACAGGGAAGGATGGAAAGGACGGAAATCAAATAGGTTCTGGAACAATTCTTGACGTCCTTCGCCTTGGAAAGCCATTGGTCGTCGTAGTCAACACTACGCTACTTGATAACCACCAGCAGGAGTTGGCTGTTGCTTTGGCCGACCTCGGGCACTTACAGTATTCAAGCATCCCGTAAGCTTTTCATATTTCACTACTCGTTTCGCCTTCCAATATCACATTGTACAGTGACCTCGCTAAGACGGTTGAAACATTCGAGCGATCCTCCCTCGTACCATTCCCTGCGTTTGATGGAAGCCGATTTGCAAATTTACTGGATGAGCATATGGGATTTATATAATGGCTTGCTGTAACTGCATGATGTCCAATCTGAATTTGCTTTCTAACATCTGTGATCGGCCAATTTAACCAAAACGTTGTGTTTCCTATGGCTCCAAAAACGGTTGCAGTTGCAATCGTTGAAGGAAATCCACAGGAATACGAAAACGAAAACGTCCACGCCATCTATGATGAAATAGCGTCGCACTTTTCGTCGACTCGTTATAAGGTGAATGTGCAGTTCATATAGTGAAATCTTATCTCATTCCCCTCTGAGCCATGGCCAATTATCAGCGCGTTCATGTCCAGCATTTCGACTGGGTGGATAGGACTCGACGCTGGGACAGGCAACGGAAAATACCTTCCACTTCCTCTGGATCGCCCAACCGATATTCTTACTATAGGCCTCGATAGAAGTATCAACCTATTAAGAATCGCCCGCGATGCCGGCCAATCGGGCGTTAAAAGAGAGGTCGTTTGGGGTGACGTTCTTGGATACGGTTGGCGATCTGGTGTATTTGTGCGTAGTCGTATACTATAGAATATTGGTCCCGTGTAACAACTGTTCTAGGACTATGCCATCTCGATCGCAACCATACATCATCTTGCAACACACGAACGTCGGATGCTAGCCATTCAAGTTGCAATAATTATCATTTTCATATTATGTTGCTGATACGCTCTCTGGATAGAGGCTGCTCGAGTCTGTATCCGCACAACATGGCCGCATCCTTATTTATGTTTGGGCTATTGAACAGGATGACCTATCCAAACGCAACATTCCCATCAACAAGGACGCAGAATTGGATGGAAGAGGCAAAGATGTAGTGGTACCCTGGGTTATGTCGTGCACCCTGAGTGAGAAGGGCAACAATGAAGCACCAAGAGATCCACAGATATTCAACCGTTATTATCATATGTTTGCTCATGGGGAGCTATCTGGGCTCGTCCACGACGCAGCCAGCGCCCTTGATATACATGTGGGAACGAAGCCAAGCCTAAAACCGAACGTTTCAACTCGAGGCGTGGAAATCGTGCAAGACGGTTGGGAGCGATCTAATTATTATGTTGAGCTTAGGTGTTGGGAATATCCAGAATAGTTTCTAGGTTGACGACAAATACTCAGATTGTTGAATATCCACAGGTATGCTATTCTTTTGACGTGCGAAAGCGTTGTGGTACAGAGAAAAGGGAACGAAGTAATCACAATCACTCGCTTGCTGCCATGACTAAAAAGATATTGACATCAATGATAATTGTTGCCGAAAAAACGAGGGAACGCACTGGCGTTGATCAGATCCCCGCCACTCTCTTTTAGTACTCTCACAGCCTTCGCTCGAGAGCAGTTGACCTATGACGGAGTAAGCAAGAGGTCCATTTTGCTTTGCATGGTAAACGCACCTGAGCCATCACAAGATCGATGTCTTTGGGATCGACTCCAGTCTCATCAACAGGTCCGTCGTCCTCAGGTGCTTCCAGCTCAGGAATGTCATCGTCATCGTCATCTTCACCACCAGCTCCTGATTGTTCAAGGCTAGCCGCACCGGCACCACCAGACGCCAACTGCTGGGCAGCGGAAACCTGAGCCTGTGAGTTCATGTCCTCGATCTATGGATCATATAAGAATACAGCTCCCAAAGGGAAGATACTATCTATCTACCTTGGCCTCGCCGAAGACGATGTAGCAGTCGCTATTCGGCGATTTGTATACTTCGGGTGATGCAAGGACGAAAAGTACCTTCAGGCAACAAAGGGTGAATTCACGCGACAACATGCACAATTGGCCAGTTACAAACGTTCTTGGGTCGTCTCAAAGTAACACGAGTGATATCAGGCACCTTTTTCAAACCTAGGCTGAGAAGAGCTTTTCTAGCCTTGCGTTCCGAGCGCGACTGGATTTTGTCAAGGGCAGCCGCTGAGGTAGGATCCTCCTCGTGCTCATGATCATGATCATGGTCGTGGTCGTGGTCGTGATCGTGGTCGTGGTGGTCATGCTCGTGGTCAGAGTGGTCGGAGGGGACTTCTTCAATATGGGCAGACATCTAGAATGACGCGTCAGCACATCCAGAACGAAATTGTACCATCCACCCATTGGGAGTCGAGGGAAGCAGGTTTTGCTATTTATCTCCGATGCAGGAGCGGTGGAGAGGGTCGGACATACCTTGTGCAGTGGAAACTTAGGAAACCGCGAGCTCGACGTTCGACGTGGCGACGGGAAGCGTTGGGGAACGGTGTTTGGATATGGTGAGCATTGCCCTCTGAAGCAAACACTTCCCTAATGCGGTTGATGGTGCTGTTGAGCTATTTCAGATGATCCACTGGTGACGACGAAGTTACATATGCAGAACCTCAGTCTATCTCGCCAAGTACGCTCAGTGCTGGAGTCGTCTACCGACTCGCTGCCACTTCACGAGTTACTTGTTTTGATTGATGACTTTGTACTGGATTGCGCATCATCTCATGAACCCGAAATCTTATTGTTCCAACTCGAGGAAGATCTGCAAGAGCTTCACCATGAAGTCGTAGACCATTCGTCACTCTTTCACACCGAAGTTTTCTTGTCAATTCTTTACCACCTAGGGCCTATCCTGCCATCCACATCTGTTATCTCCTGGTTTGACATCGTGTTTCGACCTGCGTTGCGTGAACCAAAGCTACCTACTCCCTCCGTCAAATATGCGAAAGAGTTGATAATATCAGCCTTGCAGAAGTCAGACGAAACTTATGCGGAGAAAATAAAAGAATTCCGTTGTCGATTGTTGGATCTATATCTTTTGGACGCATTCAACGAAGGGTCGGAGCAAGATGTCCTAGAGTGGGCTTCTCTCGATGAGGAACAGCGCAGTAAACGATCACACTGGAAGTGGAACTTGGAGGATATATTGATGAAGTTTGGAACTGAAAGGCCCAAAGTAAGATACGACGTGTCTACTCCATATCAGGCTTCGCTCACATAGACCAGGATCTCTTGACAGAAATCTATATTCATTTCCAAAATCCTTCCTCCAGACTCCAATTACTTATGTTTCTGAACTTTTACACCTCAGGACCGCCCTTTGCCCCGAACTCCGAGATCTTCGCGTCGCACGAGCTAATGATGAGCGTCCTTCGCTCACTGTTACTGGACACCTCTTCGACTGTCTGTACGGCTGCCCTTACTCTTCTAGTCAAGTTGCTTCCCCTTTTTGCAGTACATGCTCGTGCTTCACTTAGGACAATTCTACCAAAATTACTAGGCATTTTAGCGCGGATCATGTGTTGGAAGGAGAGACCACCAACAAGCATTCGTGACGCATCAAGTGAACCCCAAGACCCTACATTCGAGCAGGAATTAGAAAACGAAACCAATAGGCTTATACCCATTCGGCCTGACCTTAATTGGGAAAGGCTGCAGTTATCCTTCAACGCTGCAACTTCACTCCCCCCTTCTCCACGCCCTTACTTTACTGTTTTGTATTACTTATTCCCTTCCAATGTCCTTCGATTTCTGAGCGGACCTGCCAATTACCTCAGCAACAGCCAAGTACCTAGCCCCTACACGTTGTCATGGCATGAGGCTCTCACTGAAGATGAGATTCGTCGAAGAAGCGAGGTGAGGTTTTGATAGACAGTACTCAACGTGACGCTGATACTTGCCCTAGCCCTTACTTCGAGAGCACGTTTGCCACCCCCTCCTCATTTGGCAAGACTCCACCGCTGAGCTGTCTGACAATGAATTTTGGGCGCGCTACACGGTCTCCCGGATCACAAGTGAAGCAGGCATGCTTGATGTCCGGAATAGTGCACTTGGTATACAAGCGCACGAGAAGGTACTACAGGGGATAATCAATAAAAAAGAGGGTGAAGATGGTGGCAATACACCATCACGCCTACTCTATCCAATTGAATTATCGATGGAAAAGACCACAATCTCTCTGCAGGACATGATCGACATGACCATAGCACTGAAATCCAATTTAAATGTGGATGTTGCCCAGCAAGACCCGCAATGGCCGCACAGCCTGTTCGCGATGTCCCCTCAACGACCATCGGGGGAGGTTGAATATGTAGGTGCTGAGGAGTTGTCCCCCGAAACCGTTCAAGCGATTGCCAGCCTGCAACGAGATTTATTGCTTCTTCGCAATGAACTAAACTTCGAACTTTGGCTTTCCCGGGAGAACGTCAAACATATCGGTCGCTTATATCAGAACCGCATCCTGGCCAAAACGGCGGAAGCCGAGCGACAGGGACTGGTACCGCAACTTTCCCATGCTTTATATTTTGTATTTTCTTTGACGCTTTTTTTTTTGCGCAGTACAACAAACTTCGTAATCTACGAGCGCAGGTTGTTGCGCTTGAAGCAGAGTTACGGGAACACAAGCAACAAGCATCGTCAACGAAAAATAAGTATGCTGATTGGAACACTGAACTCCAAAAAAAGTTGAAAGAGTTCCGGGATGAGAAGAAAGCATGGACAACCGAAGCGGCTAATCTCCGAACTGCTGAAAAAGAAACAAGGGTCTGTTCCGCGCACTTCCTCTTGCACTAATTGCTGAAGGGTGAGAAAATCTTAGGCTTTGTTTGTTGCTCAGGGCAAGCTCTTGGCCGATGCTTCCAAAGAAGTTTTTGAACTGCAAACCCAGAAGAAAGAGACGCAACATAAGGTTGACCGCTTACATCACTATGAACGGCAAATCGGTCAACATCTCAAGATGCAAGAACTTTGGTATTAATTCTTCATGTATCCCTTTTCAATTTATTGACCTGCCCTCAAGGGAAGCCGATTTTGTGAAATACAATGAGCGGGGGGAAGAGATTGAACACTTGCGAAACGAGCATCAACAGATGACAATGCGCCTCGAGAGCTACGAAAAAACGCAACTTGAAATGGACAATTCTGCACGGTAGGTGAACATTTGCCGATCTTCTGAATTTCTACCTACACTGGAACCAGTGTCTATCGTCGGCGCGTGCAAGCGTTGGAAGCACAGTTGTCGCAAGCTCAAGCGGCCAATCATGCTCATCAGAAGAAGCAGTTTTCTGAGGTGGAAGTTGTGACACTTGCCGCCGAGAAGTCTGCGCTGGTTCAGTCTAACAAGCAGTTGAAGGACGAAAATCACGAACTGAAAGACAAATTGGAAGAAATGCAGGCCATGATAGAAGTACTGAAAGGTCGACAAAACGGTACACGTGGACTTGTTTCTGAGCCTCACGCGAGCCCCGTGCAATTCATATGATTGTCAAAATTTATATACACCGACTTCCTTGCCAAAGGTGAGATGACATTTCTGGAGCATATCTCGCGCTATGACACTCCTAATCGGAAGAACTTTCTGTACCAATCTGCACCGACAGAAGCCGAAGCACACAGTGCTTCCCATCCTTTCTCAGTGATACTTTCCAGACTTTCCATGACATTCATCTGTGGACATACCACCACTAATACTTTTGCAACAACCAAACTGTGCGCCGTTCATCATAGTCGGGCTCTGACTGATCTCTTCCACCAACTTGATCATTAATGGCCTCGTCACTCCCCATGAATGCTGATGAAAAGAACGATCACCCACGCTCCTGAGAGTTTTCTAAAATAAGCTCCTTGTAGTTCTGCTCCGCCACATGAAAGACCACTGCCCAATCCTTGGTATGGGGCAATGAAGGGAAATGTGATGTGTCTCATGTCTCCTGACGTTTTGGAGCCGTGAACAAACGGTAAAAACCATTTGTTTGGTGAGCGGGTGTATTGAGGAGATCCTTTCGACTGGGGAAATCCTTTTAGGAGACTCTGGCTCGAGACGCGATTTAACCCTCGAAGCAACGCAATTGATGAAACTTGGATGAAACCCCGAAATACCAAATACGCTGGTCGTCTCTGAGATTGACTATTCCTCCGTTGGATGGCAATATAGTATTCCGTCATGCATCAATGTCGAGCTGGGTGTCGATCCCGTAGTACTGGGTGTTTTCCATGGTCGATAACACCTCCTCAGACCAAGTCATTTGACGGTTTATATGCTAGATATTGCATGAGATTATCTTCGTCGCCTGGCCCCGGGGCCGGATCCCGATGCTACTGTGGTTTGACTGTGGGCTCATTTGGAACAGGCCTAAGAATTCAGAATTCAACCCTTCGATGCGTCGCACGGTCTAATACCTCTGGCTTTTTCGTTCGATTTCTTGTCCCAAAACATCCAACATCCACGATTATGGGTGAAATTTTGATATAAAAATACTCGAGCGGTCCTCAGGCCTCAGGCCTCAGGCTGGACTTCTGATTTACGATAATTCGCCCTATTTTATTATCTTCCGACCCGATCGGACTCTCTAGGACGTCTCTATTTACACCGTACAGATCCATGGGAGATTAAGTCCATTTCAACAGTGCTCGTAGGCGTTGTAATCAAACCAGATGGTTATAAACGCCCCCGTCCTTCCCAACACCTCAGCTATATACTAGTCACACAAAAGACACGCCGCGCGCTTTCTACAATGACTACCTTGATAGTGACAATAGACTTTCACTACCAGTCCGCAACATATCAGACATGGTACAAGGTCATTGGAGATCTACACTCCGTCGAAGAAGGTGTACGCCCTCTTATCGCCTTGCACGGTGGCCCCGGTATCGCGCATAACTACATGACCCCCAATACAGACCTTTTCACTTCCCATGGTATTCCCGTCATACTCTACGACCAAATCGGCATCGGTAACTCTACCCATCGCAAGGACGCGCCCAAGGACTTCTGGACAATAGAGCTCTTCATGGATGAGCTCGAGAATCTACTCAGCCACTTTGGCATCACCGGTGCCTACGATCTTGTCGGACATTCCTGGGGTGGGATGCTTGCGGCGAACTTTGCAGCGGCCCGGCACCCAGCAGGGTTAAAGCATCTTGTAGTCTCAGACTCCCCAGCGTCGATGGCGTTATGGGAAGAGAGTACGGCGGGACTGGTAAGCCAGCTTCCGCGGGAGTTGCAGGATGCTATCAAGAAACATGAGAAGCAGGGCACGACGGATGCGCCGGAGTACCAGCGGGCAATGATGGCTTTCTATGCCAAACATGTGTGCAGGTTGGACCCGTGGCCGGAAGATTTGACCACTTCTCTAGGGACCATGGAGGCAGATCCTACAGTATATCATACAATGTATGCCTTGACGATTATGTCCTTTTGCAACGGTCTGGTCGTTGACACTATCTACTTCTTTCTTTCCAGGCAAGGCCCTTCGGAGTTTACAATCACAGGCACTTTGAAGACTTGGACCATTGTTGATATTCTGCACACTATCAAGTGCCCCACGCTAATATTGAACTCAGCCTACGATGAGGCCCAGGATATCTGCGTGCTACCGTTCTTCAGAAATATTCCTCGGGTGAAGTGGGTCAAATTTGCGAATAGCTCGCACATGCCGCTCTGGGAGGAAAGGGAGAGGTATATCCAGGTGGTCGGTGACTTCTTGACTCAGGTCTAAATCGCAGAAGTAGGATGTACCTGCATATCACTTTCAGCGTAATTGAACAAGTTTGCATTACAACATAGTGAAACACGTGCCATTAAACAGTCGGACGATGGTGGATTGAATAAGTGACCCCCGCCAGCTGGGGAATGGGTGACATCACCTCTAAACTCCAACGTATTCAGACAATTAAAAATACCCCATCATAGACTATCATAGAAGTGGCTGATGGTAAATTCATAACCTCCCTACATAATTATAATTACCGTGGGTGCTCTCGTGATTCTGAAAGATATGTTATCAAACGTTTATACAATGCAGACTTGCCCTCGATCACGGCCCTCCTCGGAGTACGAGTCTTGTGTTACAAAATGCAATCAAAATGGATTAAAGACGTCGCTGATACCACCACACCACAATGGGTTACGGGACATCATCTAGTATACTCTAGACAAAATAATCAACACACACTCTCGACGAAAACAGGTAGACAGGGGTTGTGGGTGATCGATTAGAAGACAGATGCGAACATTCAGTCACACATGCTTGATAGTCGCAGACAGGCAGGCAAAACAACATCATTGAAAAGCACTCAACGTCACGCCACACAGGTACAAAGTTTTCCGCGTACAAGCTGAACGGCTGCCTGCAAGACAATTGGCGCCACATAGGGCAGGTAGGGAGGTAAAGGAAAGGAAAACACTCAACATCACGCCACACAGAACATGAAGCTGCGGAGCGCGGCTAGGACAGCATTACAATCACGCGGAGCCCGTCCAAACCAAAAAAAAAAGTAGCAAGAGATCAATATCCAGTGATCGAACAAAGGCAATTAAGGGGAATATTGACTTACACAAACTTCATTCACCCTATCTCACTCTGTAGTCACAATATTAACATTATTTCGCGAACTCTCGTTGTATTCTGCAAGTAAAATCGTCAGTACGCCAGACTAACGCAAGGCGAAATAGGGTGAAACACACATTAAAGTATGAAATAAGGTATCTTGATGCCAGATCAGGAGAGGTCACAGTTCTCTCGATCTAGACGATCGCACGTTCAAATATACAATGAAGGCCACGGAAAAGATTATAGGCGATAAGGTATCAGTGTTGGGTCGGGTCAGGTCGTGGCATGGTGTGGTGTCCTTGGTTCGGTCTATGTGTGTGTATCAATGGTTTGAATGTCGAATGCAAATGTGTATGGTGATCCTGTAATTTATGGTGTCGCGTCGTGTACGGCAGCAGTTGCGTTGTCGTTAATCGCACTCCTGCTCATATCTATCACCATCGTTGCCTGCACTCCTGTGCCCGAAACCAGAACTTGGCTCAGGCGAAAGTGGCCTCCACTCATTCAGCACAACCGCACTCCCATCATCCGCATCTATCGATCTCCCCTGAACTAGTGCAGATCCATTTTTCTTCCCAGACTTTGAGGATGATATTTTAACCTTGCGTTTCTCCACGGCGGCCGTCACTTTCGAGCTACTCCCACGAGCCTTCCTCGTGGTCCCGTCGTCGAAGTTTGCAATATGATGGATAAAGTCTTCGTTTTCAGAATCCTTATCATCAAACCTTTCCAGCCCAAGCAACGCTGCATCATAATCCCCGAGCCTCTCTTCCCCCTTGTCCTCCTTGCCCTCCCCATCACCCACCTCTTTCAAAAACCTCGAAAGCGCTTCTAGATCCACGCGGGATTTCTTCTCCTGCAGCTTCTGCAACTCCTGGTCATTCCCTCTCTTCCCCCTTTTTTCCTTCCTTTTCGTTTCTACATCACACTCCCCTTCCTCCTCTTCATCCCAAATCCCCACCCCAATCATGCGCTGCCCCATCTCCTCCGCCTCCGTCTCGCTCCTAAACAGGCCCTCCAGTTCCCCCTCCGCGAAGAGCTCCTCGTCTCGGATACCGTCCGCATCCCCGCGGACAGCGGTGAGGAGCTGTAGCCGTGTCGGCAGAACTCTAGAGTGGAGCGAAGGGAGAGTAGGGGCAGCAAGAATGTAAGCCGAAAGAGACGAGAGAGAAGCTGGGGCTGTTCTCCTGGGATTTGGAGCGGTTTTAGTTTCAGTGGAGGTAGATGGTTCCTGATGTGGTGTGGATGAATCAGCTGGTGCAACCTGAGGAGGGACTGCGGTGGTCGGGGGTTCGGGGGGTGTGATCTGTGTGGATATTTGTGGAGCTGGAACGCGGAGAGATGGTGGCATTGTAGAGTATCTCTGTGTTGCATAATGTGCATTGTTCTGGAATGGGGGCGGAGACAGTAAAAATGGGGTGTGTGTCTGACGTGCGTTACTTTGAAACGAGGGTTCTAGTTGTGTTTGTATTTGAGGTCTCTGTGATCTTACTGTAGGGCGTGGCGGGGTTTCGCATGTTGGGACAGGTGCCGCAAGCGGGTTGAGTAAAAATTGAGTGGCATCACGAAGTGGGTGATGTGCAACTTTTTGTCGTTTCGGTAGCCGAGCTGTCAACTCGTTCGGTCCGGACTCCGATGGTTCTTTGATATGATCTGGCACATCTTCCAATAGCTCGTTGCCCTCGTCGTCTGCCTCAAGCACCAAGCTTGGCTTCAGCTTCCCCTTCCAAATCTCGTCCTGAAACTGCACAACATCCGCGATACCCTTTGCAACAATAGATCTCTTCCCAACCTTGGCTCGATTCTTTCCATTGCTCTTCGTCTTTTGTTCGTATTTACCCAGCCACGGGACCTGCTCAGCCCATGTTGCAATAATGTCCTGAACAAGCTTGTACCGGGCCATGACGACACCACGGCTAGTCTTGTGGCAGGTAGCTCCAAGGCATTGAGCGAGTTCACCAATCTGCGGAAGGGGTGTCCGGGACTCGCCTTCGATGGCGAGGAGAAAGAGGGCAACGGCGGTGGGTGGAGTAGGAAGGGAGTTAATGGGGTGGTCGGGACCGAGGCGTGTGAGGAGGGTAGAGAGAGCGGTTGCGGTGTTGGAGACGGAGCGGAGTGACATGGGTTTGAGCTGGGCGATAATTGGGGCGGGTAGTGACTGAGATTGGGTGGTCACGAGAGACGTCAGAGACGTCAGAAGGGATGGAATGTGGATGCTGGGGTCAACGGGGGCAAGCGTGATGCCTAGCAGAGACACGACTGCAGTCAATGTTCGCACGAGGATGGGACACTGCTCGTCAAGCAGATAGGCAATGTCGTTTAGCGAGTCTGGGCGGCGGTATTCTCGGAGAGCGACTGCCAGTGTTGCCCCGGCCACGAGCTTGGCCTTGCGGCCCCAACGAAACTTACCCGCTGCCATTGCCTGATTAAAGAGAATTGTAGCACGCGGGGTTAGACCGGGGGCGTTTAGGGAGACAGCGAGGGAAGTGATGAACTGGCCCATCGCGACCTGTACCACGTTGAGATTAGGTATAGACGTGTTATCAGGTGAGCGTACCTGGTTCTTTCTGTCGCGCGCTTCCTTGCCCTGACCAGCGAGGTCCCAGTTTGATTGCTGGAAGCGCAAGCTCTTGAGTGTCGCCGCTTGGCTTGTCCCCGTCCACGACGGCTCACCCCACGTATCAACATCAGCCAGACGTGTCTGCGAAGGGTCCGTTAGGGAGCCACAGGCGGTGCAGATGGCAGACGCGGCGTCGTCGTCCCAGACGGTGGTCCCGCCGCAATCTGGACAAGCCATGGTGGTGAAGACAAGAAGAAGCACTACACGTGCCTGACCATTTGACGCCACGTGGTGCCAGGACCCCGGAAGTAGCTACCCCAGACGCGCCACCCTGCAAGTATGCCATTCTGGGGTCCTGACATCATGTGTAAGAATGTCACTCCCCATAAATTTCTATATAAACACCTATCCTCTCTTTCTCGTTTTCTCCAGTTCCCCCCATGGCACACAACCACCAGTTTGAGTCAAAGTCTCCCGCTGCAGTTCGACGCAGGCTCTCTTCCAGCGTTCCCCAAAAGCAGCGCCCCAATGTCGTCGCGACCTTCTCTCATCTGACCGTCAGTCTCATCGCGATTATCCAGATCGCGATAGCTATTAACCCCTTATCCTCACATCCAGCCCATGTGGGCTGGTATCTCTGGCAGTCCCATCAACAACGGAACCGGCTATGAGATCGCCATATCTATCCACGACTCGGTCTACAACACCGACTTTGCCTCTGCCGTCATTCCGTATACCCAGGGTGATGCTGAGAAAAACGCAAAGGTCATCAAGCAAAATGTTCTCGACGCCCTCCGTAAGTTCTCCACTGAACATCTCTGCAAGTTCCTCGGCGCTGGTGTCACCCTAGCCTTGCTCAAAGAGGTCCGTCTTATTTTCACCCATCGATCTTTATCTTGACACGTCTTTCAATAGTCCCCAAATATATGCACCCACCTCTGGCTTGAGATGGATATTGTCCCCGTTGTCTTCAACATCAAGCCTTACCACACCGATTCCATCACGCGCCCCAACATCAAACACCGCATCTCCTCCACCACTGGGTCTTACGTGCCCTCCGGCGCCGAGACCCCCACCGTCTATGTCGAGTCTGCCCACGCTGCCGCCACTGTCGGAGCTTCCCTCGACGCTGGTGTCTCAGACCGCCTCCCGATCCCGCGTACCCTGGACGAGCAAGCCGACTCTGCAGCACGCAAGTGCATCATGTACTTCGGTCCCAACAATAACCCGCGTCTCAGCATCGGCCCCCGTAACCAAGTCACTGTCGATGCCGCAGGCAAGATCCACCTCATCGATGATCTGTCAGAGTTCAAAAAGACTGTTGGTCCGGGGTAGGCGTCTCCCACTCAATCTGAGACCCCACGCTGATGTTTGTTGCGGCAGTACATGGAATGCCGTGACCAAGCTCGCTGATGAGCTTCGCGAGAAGAAAGTCAAGATCGGCTTCTTTTCGTCCACTCCCCAAGGAGGTAAGTAGTCTCTTTCTCTCTTTGCTCCGATCACTTCTGATCCCACAAACAGGAGGTGTCGCACTCGTCAGTGATCTTTCCATAAAAGGCAACCTATAATTGAAATATTTTTCTAGATGCGTCACGCGCTTATCAGGTTCTTCGCGGCATTGGATGTCGATGCCGCTTGGTGAGTTGTTCCCCACAATTACCCCGCATTTTCGGTTATGTTATCTCCGCGGTACTGATCGCTGATCATCTAAATCCGCAGGTACGTACCCAACCCGTCCCCAAGCGTTTTCCGCACCACCAAGAACAATCACAACATCCTCCAAGGTGTCGCTGCTCCCGACCTCCGCCTTACTCAAGATGCCAAGGACGGTTTTGATGCCTGGATCCTCAAAAACGGCTTGCGCTGGACCGCTGAAGGTGGACCCCTGGCACCGGGCGGTGTTGATGTCGCGTTCATCGGTGTGTACCTGCTCTTCTTGCCTCTCCTCATACCACCCCATACGTACCTAAATCCGGCTTTGATACGACTCTTCCCCATATCTCACACGGTGACATGCTCACGGAACGACATTCTTCCCTAGATGATCCCCAAATGCCTGGTCTCATCCCACTGATCAAGAAAGTACGCCCGGACCTGCCTATCGTATACCGCTCGCACATCGAGATCCGCTCCGATCTCGTGCATGTCCCTGGATCTCCCCAAGAGGAGGTGTGGAAGTACCTCTGGAACAACATCAAGCTTGCCGATTTGTTCATCAGTACGTGTCTCTTTCTTTTCTTGTTATCTATCCGTCCTTTTTAATTTCGGTGTTGAGCTAACGCACATTTGCCTCATTTTAGGTCATCCTGTCAGCAAATTCGTGCCTAGCGACGTCCCCATTGAGAAGCTTGCCCTCCTTGGCGCGGCTACTGACTGGTGCGTGCCTTTTTGATGTACCCCAAAGTTTTCTTAGGCTGATTGGCGTTTTGTGATGATAGGCTTGATGGGCTTAACAAGGAGTTAGATTCCTGGTGGGTTACCATTTTTCTGCGCCCGTCTGTTGTTACCTTGGCCAGGCTGGTATTTCATGTGGAACGCATTGCCACAATAAACTCTGGTCTGGCCTAGGGTAGATGGCTACCGTCTCCTCATGGCAGTTTTGTCGTGGGAGCAACAGCCTCCCTGGTCGGCGGGGATGCTAGGTATGGCTATCTGCTCCCGCGAGAAAAACATGTTAGGGACGATACCTGTCTTACCTGTCCAAGTAAAGTCCTCGTGTTCCGTGTCCTGCGTAGATTTTGGTCGTGGTTGGACATTTCATCTTTTTTCTTTTGTCTCCTTCATCAAAACGTGTTACAACTGTACTGACCGCAACTGCGATAATGACAGGGACACCCAGTTCTACATGGGCGAGTTCAGGTCCCTATGTGCCAAGGAGAAGATGCACGAGCTCAACTGGCCTGTCCGGGACTATTTCATCCAGATCGCGCGTTTCGATCCCGCCAAAGGTACATATTCTCTCACACAACCTCTTAAGTGGCATGGCACGACAACTGACATGCCGCACTTTGTGTAAACAGGCATCCCGAACGTAATCGACTCGTATGCTAAGTTCCGCCATCTCCTCGCCAAAAGCGCGCCAAGTTTGGACGTTGATGAGATTCCTCAATTGTTGATCTGTGGCCATGGTGCCGTTGATGACCCCGATGCGAGTATCATCTATGATCAAGTTACTCAGCTCATCAACTCGGAGGACTACGTCGAGTTTGCGAAGGACATTGTAGTCATGAGGCTCCCACCCAGCGACCAGCGTGCGTACCCATGTATGGAAACTATTCTCTTAATAATACTGATCCCGGAATACAGTCCTCAACGCCTTGATGGCCAACGCCCGCGTCGCCCTCCAGCTCTCCACGCGTGAGGGCTTTGAGGTCAAAGTTTCCGAAGCTGTGCATGCCGGTATCCCCATCATCGCTTGCCGCACTGGCGGTATCCCTCTTCAGATCGAGGATGGCAAATCTGGCTACCTTACCGAGCCTGGCGACAATGAGGCTGTCGCACAGCACCTGTACGAGCTGCACACGAACGAGGCGCTCCACCGCCGCATTAGCGAGTACGCCAAGACGCACGTCAGTGATGAGGTGGGCACCGTTGGCAATGCCGCGGCGTGGTTGTACCTTGCCGTCAAGTACTCTCGGGGTGAGAAGATCCAGCCCAAGGGCGCGTGGTTGAATGATCTCTTGAGAGAGGAGACGGGCGAGCTGTATGTCGCAGGCGAGCCGAGGCTGCCCCGCAGTAATGCCTTAGATGTGCAGGGCAACTGAGGGCGGGGTTAATCTTTCTCGTTCTTTTCTGGGTCTGTCCGTGTCTGTGCCAGTACTAACATCTGTAGAATCACTTGTATGTCTTGTTGTTGTTGTAGAACCCCCAACTTTTGTACCACCACCATTTACGATTGCCAAATGACATTGTTTTATTAGAGCTTGGCACGCGACGCGTCTGGAGAATTACGTACAGAAAGAAGTTTGGGTTTTCCGAAATGGGCTTCCCAAAATGGGATTCTTCACATTCAACTCTTTGTTACAGCTTTTGTATCAAACGTTATATAAAAATACAAGGCATCGGTGTAGTTGCCAACCAGGGAGTCAGTTCAACTTCCACATGCAAGTCGACCTCCAGTCCCCGTCTTTCAAGGCCATGCGCCTGCCGCCTTCATCCAAACGCGCTCGTTCACCAGAAAGCCCCGGCGACCGCCCATCAGTACGTCCCACGTCTCCCACCAGCGATAGTTTTAACACAGCCCACCCAGAAACGCCTTACACTCTCCATCGATCGTTTCGCACATGCTGGGAATGTCACACCGCAGAGCTCGGCAGGCAGCTCGCGCTTCCCGTCTGAGGACTGGGTACACCAGGCTAATGGCCTCACAATCGATAGCCCAATTACTGTAGGATCGAGCTTAAAGGAGGATCGGGACGAGGATATGGTGCGTAAGAGTTTCCCCATTACCTCTTAAACAGAAAGAACCGCCCCTTAGTTCTCCACTTATGCCCTGTGTGCTAATATCAAGTCATCATTCTTCTCATAGAACATGGACGAACCAACTCTGGGGCTGCAACGAGCCCCCCAGCGCCCTGACCTAGCCCCGATACAAACCATGTCCTTTGCTCAGACAACGCTCTACCGGCAGCAGCACTCACACCACCACCAAGGGCAAAATACTCCAACCTCCGCCCCGACGCCTCCTGGGCCAATTGTCACCATCCTCCCACCCACCCCTGCCATACCATCTCAATCCATTGCCTTTCTCGGGGGTGCTTCTACTCGACCGTCCACCCCGACAATAGAGGAGGGCAGTGGCACAATGATGATGCTGTCATCCCCGTTGTCGTCATTCGCGAGCGCGGCAGCGAACATTACGTCTCCACGGAAGCAGCGGTTCACGATGGGGCCCCGCTCGGATTGCGTTAGGTGCCAGCTGGGGGTCAAGGGCCATGCAGTGCACTATTAATGATTAAGAGGCTCTGGGCGGGTCCCTGCGTTTCGGCTTTGGACTGGGATAACTATGCTGTGCTGTGTTTTCCATGCTGTGGACTAACAATGTGGATTGGACTGTTCTTGGAGAGGACGACGGTATGGCTGCAGTGGCCGTGCGACGAATATTTATTACACTACACTAAACACTGCACACTGCACGGGTTTGGTCATACACCGGACGCGGCATTAATGATTACATAGATGTTTTCACGGTATATAATTCTCTAATCTCCACATGCTATTAGACGTGGACCATCATTGTTTGTACTTCTGGATACCTGACCATTGATTCCTTTGACGATATCCACACTTTCTTGATAACCGTTTCAGGAATTAGGTCCAAATCAAGAAGATTGGCAAGCCGTAGGGAACTGGAAGAGCAATTGAACCAATATCCAGTGGTGTCGAGACGGAGAATGTTAATGAATGAACCCAATGACGAGGGGAAATCCTGTAGCCCAGCCCTCGCGTAGTGTCAGATCTTATGACACAGTTGTTAGGAGTCTGGGCGCTGGCGGGATCGTGGAATACACGATGCAATGTTTTCTTGGCAGAAGGGCGATTTGACAACTGTACGGCGTGCTAGTGAGAGAAGTATGATGAAGAACCGAGACAATGGTTTGGTCCACATGCATATGAGCCAACCTTTAACTCCCATGAGGCCCATAGCATTGAAACTATGTACTCTTCACAATGTAAAGGACTTTGACCCGGGATCTTTCCCACAAATTTTTGATTCCCTATAGTTTTATTTAGTGCATTCCTCGCCTGCGTTGTCGTAACGTTCAGGGAGGTATGAAGCCGGTCGCCCCACGTTTCTCTGAGACATCTATAATTGACAGTTAAGTCTCAGTTGATCCTCTTCTGCTACCTTCATCGCCCTCTCTACAAGAGACCGTTCTCTGCTTGATATTGCTCGATAGGAAAGCGACACATCATGCCACCCTTTTACAGCCTTGTCCAAAAAAGCTGTGGCCACTTGCTCTACAGTCAAACCAGTATCGTCCGTAGAAAGGCACAGCCAAAGCTCATACCCAAACTGTGTAGGCGGCGTAACAGTTAAATAATCGGGGTTTCGTGTAAGGGTACGGGTGCTGACAAGTCTGCCGTCTGTGCGTAAGGAGGTCAACCTTGTCAACTGCGGCATCATAGTGTCAAGGGCAAGCTCTTCGTGTATGGAGGAACATAACATCGAACATTCTGTGACGGTAATACTCCGAAGTGTCTGAGCTGCTGAGGAGAGAGCCTGACAGAAGTGGGTGTTGGAGATCCCATCGAGCCCTATGAGATAAAGCCTCGTGAGTCTGCATTGCACTGGTGGGATAAAGCATAACAGCTGCGGGCCACTGATGGTACCAGCTTCTAAGCAGAGATGGTCAAGATTATTAAGACACTCTGGAGGGGCCCTATTCATTTCTTAGATTGGGTCTTCCTCAGACGTGATAGAATTGCAACTCACTCATGGTCGTACTGGTTGGACCAATTACACACTGTCAGGGTCTCGAGTTCCGTCCAGTTCAAGAGAAACCTCTGCATATCCAACATAGAAATCGGCGCTTTGGGCCTGTAGTTGAGTACACAATGTTGTACTTGACGTAGATTTGATAGGCCGAGAACAAGTGGGGATACCAGGGATTCGGGAACGAAAGGCACCTCTACCTGTTTAACGTTCATGGTCCTCGATAAGATTTTCAGGAATGCATGCCAACCATCTAGGCCACGAGAGAACTCATTGCCAGAGAGTTCATAGTCCTTGTAATCGAATCTCTGGATCAAAGCTCCGTATTCTGGCTTAAGTTCCAGGCTGTGTGCAACAGCGACCACGTCTGGGTTATTGTCCAGCCCATACGGAATACCACTAAAACGCTGGTAAAACAGAGCCAAAACACGAGTCCAGGATTTGGATACAAGACCGTAGGAGAGCAGGGCTTGACGCCAATGGCGTGGTTTGTCTCCAACAGCCATATCGACAATCCGACGAATGATGTTAAATGGTAGATGCGCCCATGTAAACTGGCGATCGGCCTCCCGTAGAATACGAACGCTATGTGCTGGTATACCTATTTGATAACTCTGGACACACAGCTCGGGGGGAACATTGGCATGAAAGAAGTTGCTGTCGAGGAAAAGGAGAAATGATGGATTGTTGGGATAAACAGGGGACATTTGATTATATACAACACGTAGTCGGGATGAATCGTTTGAATGAAAACGGTATGGCACCAATGCGAATGAACGTACATCTCCTCCGTATTCATGCTGGTGCTGATTGGTTGCCTGAAAAGCAATGGTGCAGATAGAAACATCAGCTTGCTTCATACTATCACTAGCATTCCAAGCAGAGCGATGACGGGAGAGACGTGATCGAGGGGAAGTCTTCGATATATAGTGTACATCAACATATCTTCCAGGTTCATGAGAGTGTACAATGCTCTACAATGTGATTACTGAGGGGAAGCAATTGGACTGAGTAAGTAACGTACTAGCTGATCTAGTATCTCTGTTCGCTCACACAGTATCAACAAACGAATGGCGGCAAAGTCGTGCCGAGCATGTTCATCCAGAACAATGGATACCATGCAGCCACGACTTAGGGAGTCAGGAACCCATGTACGATGGAACCCGGACCCTTCGTGGTGGGAGTAGCTGGCCCAGTGGTTGAGTTTCATATTTTGGATTTCACGAAAAGTTCATGCACACGATCTAACAAGGAATTGCTTGATCATGCTTGCCATCACCCTCCGAAATAACAGCATCCAAACAACCGATCAAAAAAAAGTTGGTGGGTTGTGAATGGGTCGAGCTTCCACTGCTCAAGGATGACTACGACCTTGCCACTGTTCTGGCATCTATCATCGGCATCGAAGAAGGAACGCATAGATGCTTCAGTGAAGCTCGTCGGCGCCCTGGAACAATTCCAATCCAAGTTTGTGCCTAAAACTGCAACTGACGTCCAGTCTGGAACCGACGATGAAGGGGACAAGGAAGACGACGAAGACGGGACTGCGATATCTGATGGTTTAGATCCACTAAATGCGCAAGACGTCGCGTATTCAATACGGCGTTTGGTGAGAGGGCTGGCGAGCCCGAGAGAGAGCAGCCGGTTGGGATTCGCTGTTGCTTTGACCGAAGTGGGTGTTTACTTGGTTGTGTGTAGTCTTTTAATTGACGGGGGTGCGGAATAGCTCCTCTCGCGGATAGAGACTGTATCATGTTCTCAGATCGTTGCCCTGATCGTAGACGGAACTAATACGCAAGGTTCAATGACTGGTCAGGAGGAACGCGACATCCTTTTCGCTCGCCTCTTTGGTCTAACCTCCGTTATCCAATCTGGCTTGCTTATGAGGATTGGGTCGTTAACTACATCTGCTTCTTCTGCCGCAGACGTGTCCACACTTCACAGTTTTGAGGAAACTGTAAAGGAATTACTAGCTCTGGGGGAGAAAAAGTCCTGGTTAAGAGAAAGCGCCTGGTGGACAATCACTCTGGCCGTTGATGCTTTGGAGGACTCTCAAGTCGTTTGGAAAGGTGATGCTGTAGATGTTGCGCTCAGACATATGTTTGTCGAAAATAAAGATTGGTCTCCCGAAAAGGTTGCACTGGGCATAAAACTGCAAGCGCTGTACCCCGAGCATGACTGGCGCAAGTTTCTATCGCCTTCCTTCAAAAACCCAGATTTACTTCATGCCAGCAATCTTCAACACTTGGCGCGTATACTCAAAGTAATATCCGAACTAGACCTACACCTCACAACATAAGTTTACGTTCTTATTCAGGAATCGGCTTCTGATGAAGATCAAGCTAAGGAGATTCCTCAAGCTGCTGCCACAAATTGGAAACCTCAACTACATTTTGGGTGGGATATAGCTCTCGAACAGCTCCTCCCTTCCCCAAATTCAGCAGCAGCACCTAGGGGCTCGTTCGAAGAATTTTTCCGGGTCGTTGTCGATGGTATGCTCACAAAACAAGAGGATTAGAACCTCTATGTTAACGCAGAGCCTAGAATCTTTATTTTCATCAACAGCCTCAGCTGAACGAAAATATTGGGGTTTTCAGGTCTTTCAAAAGGCTCTTCCTCGTGTTACACAGGATAACATGCCTATGCTCTTTACCAAAAACTTTATGCGAACCTGGATCAACCACCTTTCTCACAAAGATCGGTATCTACACAAAATTGCTCGGCAGACTGTAATGAATTCACGTCCATCGGTCCTGGCCAGGTTGTATTGACAATGCATAACAGGTTACTGATATCCAGGCCTTCGTGCAAAGCAATCCACATCTCGGTTTTGCTCTGATCCTTCAACTTACTGGTGTCAATGGCAACCAACAGTTCGACAGGCTAACAAAAACAAAAACGGTTGAGACTATACTGACGTCTATGGACGCAGAAGGCATCAAGAGCTATGTTTCATCCTTACTTGGGCAAGTCAATCTGCCTCATGGTCAATCAATGTACGCCTCGTATTCATCTGAGTTTTCTTAATACTCAGATTTTGCTCAGAGAGGACGTACATGCCATCAATACCCGACGGTCGTGGATTATAGATCAATTTGGTGCTCTAATCCGTAGTGGCACAACCCCCAAAAGCGACGAATGGATTCAGACAATACTAGACTGGTTAGTTGTTCACGGGCTATTCATTGTCAGAAAGAAGTCTGTAAAAAGTCCCATTTCTGCCGTGCGTATTCACATCCATTACGTCTTTGATTTGCAACTGAATGACTTGGTAGCTACACTCCATACCTAATCCAGTTTTCTCGGATGATATTCGCCAGTCATGTCGTAGCCGGTTGCTAAGCTGCATTGGCGACCTAAACGCACAAGTAACTGTTATCACGACAGGTGAAAAGTTGGTGAAAAGTTCAGCAGTTGCTTCCGATGGAGAATTTTGGGTTTCAAGGGTTTTGAAGACTATTCAGACTCTGGAAAACGACAACAAGCATACATTCCTCCAAAATCCTCTTGAAGATGATCTTCACGCGCTATGTAACAAAGCGCGTGAATTAGCTACACGACTTAAAACTGTACATTATGACTTTGCTGTGACAACACTTCCATTACTGATCCCCCACCATTACAGGTTAGTGAAGAACAGAAAGAAGCCGCGAAAGGTGCCGAATTGCTTTTATTGGCCACTGTTTTGCAACAGTACTGCATGGACGGGGGGGATGAACCTGACACAGAAGCATTAGAGGTCAATTGTTCTCCTTCATGTTCAGCTCGCCAAGTGTTGAACGATGTTTATTCAGGCTTGTATTGACGGAGCTACTCGCATGTTCTCAACAGGGAAGAAAAATAAAAAGAAGCCGAAATCAGGTGCTGGTGAAGGTGACGAAGCAGTTCCAGAGCCAGTCGATGTTTTCGTGGATACCATTATCGGCTTTCTCGAGAAGTCGACTGCTTATATGCGTACTATCGGTAATCAGGTCTTTGCATTACTTTCTGGAGTAGTTCAAGAGTCAACTATCGACCTTATCATTGCGGTGGGCGCATTTTCCTGCTTGCTCGATTGAATAATTCTCAACATTCTACCTTTAGCAACTAGAAAGGCGAGATCCATCAGACCTGAAAGATGAAGATGAGGACATGGAAGATGGTGGCGAAGTAGATGAAGAATCCGAAGAGGAGAGTGAGGAAAGTGCCGTCAGTTCTGAAGACGAAGACAGTAATGATGAGGAAGAGGATGTTGAGCTTCGTAACAAAATCGAGGAAGCCCTACGGGTAAATGGCATCGAGGCTGCGACTGGTGACACTGATGAAGAAGAGGAATTCATGGATGATGATCAAATGATGGCCATCGACGAACAGCTCGCAGCGGTGTTCAAATCACGCGCCGAAGAGAAAAAAACTGGCAAGGGTAAGAAAACGAACTGTTTTCTGTTTTGAGTAAAATCGCCAACCTCTACCATTCAGGTGTTGATATCCAACGGGAAGCTACCCATTTCAAAAACCGCGTCCTCGATCTCGTAGAAAATTTCATCAGAAAACAACCTGCCAGCCACCTAATAGTCCGTCTCATCCCGCCTCTTGTTGACCTTATTGCAGGCGCTGGCCTCGATGAACGTCAACTGTCGGACAAAGCTAAGGGCATACTTCGCTCACGCATCTCCCGGTCCAAGGATATCCCCGATGATGTTGACGCAGAGTTGGTACTGACTATTGTCACCAACCTCCATGAACGCGCTCGTAGGGTTCATTCCTCCGACATGCTCAACACTCTCAACCAATGTAGTCTTTATTTATCCAAGATATTGGTACATTTCAGTTCTGAGCGACCGCTTATCAAAATTTATCAACAATCTTTAACCGACTTTATCACAAGAAAGAACTCCGCTCTTAACACCAGTTTCTTCCAAGATTTCATTCGACGTTTACCCACACCCGCATGGAGTCTTCGCGACGATCTGCTCGACTTATCCACTCATGCTGTCAATACTTATCGACAATGCCAGACATATCAGCTATTAGACTGCCTTCTTGGCCAGCTCTCCGCCATGGTGGTTATTATCTAATTATCTTCTTAGTTATTGAATTAAGCTTGCTTCTTTTCAGGGTGATGTCGACCGAGTGGAAGTGAAGGAGTTCACAACAAAGCTACGAAAATCTTTGCTGGAGGTTGCCAATGGTGCATGTGATGAGAAGAATAATCTCACTGCCGCACAATTGAAGGAAGTTTTGAAGTTGGCGCTTGTTGGTATTCGTCAAGCTCAACGTGTGGATCATGACTCCGTCAACGAAGCTTGGCATCCAGATTCATGGCGCCTGCTGGCTAAACGTCTTGGGATGGCAGACAGATTTAAAAAGTCTCCAAGTCTTCAGAAAATGTGCGAACAAATTGTTCATCTAGCGAGGTCAGGAGACGCTTCCAAGTCGCCCAAGAAGGCCACTCTTCCCACTGGCAAAACGAAACGAAAAGTCGAAGAAGTTGTTGAGGTTGACGAAGCAGCCATCACGAAGAAGGCGAAGCGGAAAAAAACCAGGACGGAAAAAATCTAGACTTTTTCTTATCGCCGGATCCACCCTGGATACATCCAAGCTTTCACTATCGCTATCTTCGCGGATTCGTGCATCGATTCACGTAGAGCAATACTACTATACTCCATGCAATCATATATCAGCATAGCAATGATCTATTGGTTCAATCATCGTTTCACCAACTATCGATTAAGAAATTCCCTTATTATTACTCATACATTAATGAGAGTGGCCTGCGCAAGAAAACTCAGATTAATAGGCCCCCTATCCCTGGCCGCCGGCCCATCGTGTTCCTATGTCGTTCCTTCTCTTTTGCCAGACCGTGTTTGCACTACACACCACCACCAGCTTTCCACTGTGTTTATCCTCACACTACATCAAGTCCCATGATGCCACTAAGGCCATACCTGGAATGAAGTGATGGTAATAAATTAGAAACAATACTGAAAATGTTCCAGGTCAGAGTGTTAGATGAGCGACGGATTTTGCGATGACGCGCAATTCTTGCATTTTAACATCATCGATGGGCCTGGTCTCCAGGCAGCCGGCAATTAGCTTGGCGCATTTGAAAATCCTTAACAAAGGTAATTATAGGTCGACACGCCACAGCAACATTGAAAAAGTGTCAGACCTGTTACTCCTCGTGCGTTCCTTTACACGAATTTGCAGTTTTGACGCAGATTCAGCTGCCACGGTCAGAAGAGATTCTGGAAGACCCGCCAGACGCCCACACTCTATGCCAAACGATTCTAGGCATCTTGGGTTAAATTGGAAGTCAGTAGCATTCAATTCAGTATTAGCTTACCAGTTGCCATGCCAGGAGCCAATCGGTATAAAAACGTTATTTCCCGCCTGCCGTCTATACGCTTGTCTTCTTCATACCCCATGTGAAGGTTCTCTACATCAAGTGGAAACTGGCTTTCGAGATTAGATGCGACGAGAGGATAATGTGTTATGAACAAGGTCTTGCACTTCGTCGACTCCATCAATTGGTGCATAACGGCATCAGCGATAGCCATCTATAGGATGTGATGTTAGTCTAGTGGAGTTATTGTTCAGCGTAGGAATTCCTGACCCCATCGAACGTTGATGTTCCCCGACCAAGTTCATCTAAGATTACCAGACTGCGTGGTGTTGCCGAGTGTAGGATTTCGCTGGTTTCAGACATCTCGACCATGAAGGTGGAACGCCCCCTAGCAAGATCGTCGGAGGCTACTTGAAGTCAAAGAGAGTTTAGTGTTAGAGAAAATTTCGACATACCACCCATTCGAGTAAGGATCGAGTCTAGTAAACCTAGCCTAACTGACACAGCGGGTACGTAGCTTCCGATTTGTGCCATGATGGCAATCAGAGCTATCATCCTGACACACGAGCTTTTGCTGTTATAGGAGAGGTTAATTGATTGAAGGGGGCACCACAAGGCAACTTTCAACACACCCTCCCATGTTGGGACCCGTTATGATTTTATTCCTTGGTTTCCCGCCACCCATTAGGATAGTATTAGGAACAAATGGATCTGGTCGCAGGGCTTCCACCATAGGGTGCCGACCATCGACTATTTCCAGTGTGTCATCATCGGTAAAAGTTGGACGAACGTAATTATCTTGCAGAGCCACCAATGCAAGGCCAAGCAGGCAATCAGCAACAGCAAGCTTGTTAACAGCATCCCGCAGAACACTGTAGTAGTTGAGGGCGATCTCCTGGAGGAATGAGGCAAAAGCTTTATTTGCTTCGGCCTGTATCAATGGATTAAGACGTCTCAGCGTGAAAAGAAAGAACATCAAGTATACCTGAAGGGTTTCTTGGTATCGTGCCCTTTCCTCTAGTTTTTCTTTTACCGCCGACGGCTGATAGCGAGCATGAGTCTTGGTCCTATATTATAGTTAAGATAATGTTTGGCCAAAAACAGTAGTCTACGTACTTAGAGTGTAATGGCCAGGGGTCAGGTATTGGCCTATTTTCGCTTTTCTTCACTTCTACCAGATACTATACCTCATGGAAGTTGATCAGCATTTTTTCAAATATTTGGACAAAGTAGCTCACTTCGTCACCAGCAACGGTTGCCCATTTGAGTGAGGGCATTTTTAGCAGCTTTCGAACTAAATTTTACTTTCAACTTCAAGTTTTGCAATTTAGAACACAACTCACTGCCTCTGAGCTGATCATCTAGCTCTACTTCTACATGTTGAATAGACTTGGTTGGTATTAAGACCGTCAGTGCTGGGACACAAATAAAATTGAAACATACCATGTCCGCATCGGCAATTGCTGGGTATCGTTCTGGGTCTGTCCACATGGTATCCTTCTTTCCTTCGGCAGCATGTTTGAGATAGACCGCCGTCATCAATTCGGTCATCGGTTCTTTGAGCTTCGGAAATGAGAATATGATCTCATTTAGGAGACTGGACTTGAAGCCAATGTCAGAGGGGGTCTCGACTGTCTCAAAAGCCGTTGCAATTCGATTGAATGCTGGTAGAAGAGTAGACAACTCTTGGGGCGTGCACTTAAAGAGGGAAATATTATCAGGTTGGAGTTAGTTGATGTCTACAAGTTTGGGCTATACCTGCCCATATTGTATCCGACATAGACCTTTCGCAAGGTCAGGAAGCTTTCGAAGGATTTGACGAAGAGTTACTAGCTTTTCAGAAGAACTTGCCAAGATCTCCTCTACAGCGTCAACGCGGTCTTGTAGCACACTGTAAACGATCCTCAAAATGCAACCACTTATTTGTAACAAGTTGACTTACCGTTTGTTGACTAGGGGTCGTCCAATCCAGCTCCGGAGCAACCTTGCGCCGAACTTGGTCTTAGTTCTATCCAGTACCCACAAAAGTGAACCCGTGGTCGTGTGGTCCGTCTCGTTTCGGTATATCTCGAGATTTGTTAGGGTGTTAGCAGCGAGAAGCATGTGGTTTTTAGTCGTAAATTTACTGAAAAATTTTGTTTCAAGGAAGGCGTCTGCTATACTGAATGCTGAGAGATACTTGATGGCATGAGCAAGCGCAATTACCACTCGCTTTGGGAAGTCAGTGACCTCAGCCATTAATCTCCCTGTATGAGAAATGATTAGATTGGGGGTAAGGGGCAGAGTTTGGCGCTATCTACCAGATTTGAAACTCTCAGACGCTATTTGCGCTCTTGTTTTGTCCGTGTAGAAGTCAGAAACCAGCTGGAAAGCCTCCGCGTATGTTATAACCTTTCCAAAACGCTCAGTACGGATTTTGTCACCCGTGGAAGATGTGCTTGAAGAAAAAAAAGTGAGCATTCGATTAGAAAAGCCCTAGATGTTACTGACCCTGTGAAATGATGTAACATCTTGTTCGTTGGACCCGATAATCCATCTTGAGGTAGTAGTAACTCAGTTGGACGCGTATGAACTAGCCGTGTCTTGCAACATTTGGGTTATTAAAGGAATATCATTGATGGTAAAAGTAGGTAAAGTGGCTCACTTCAAGCTCAATTCGCATCATGGTATCTTAGACGAAACGTGTAAAGCGGCGACTTTTGGTCATTGAGAGAATGCCCCTGACCTTCGAAGTCATCCCAAACGACGTCGCCCGTGCTTGGACAGATTGTGATCATACCAAAGGAAACATCGCCTGAGCTTGTTACCTTACTTTGCTCTACGAGGCACAGGAATGGAGGCGGTGTGTATACGTCGAGTTCATCGACAGAGTCTAGATCGTCTACATATCTATAAAATATTGTTAGAGTACTCATAATTGTTTATGAAGTAGAATTGACATACGTAGCAGCTGTGTACAAATGAGTGAGTTTTCTAACAAAAGGGGTGTTTCTATTCTCGCCGGCTTTTTTTAACGCTGCGGTCTCAGTTTGGTTGACGATACCAACTCTATGACCTCCAAAAAGTAATCTACCAGAAAATGTTGGTTCAAGGAAAAATAGAACAGTATATACATACTTCTTCATGTGTACATTACGCCTGTGAGTTGGTATTGATGCCACTAAGAAATTGCGGTCGTTGAAGGATACCATCCCCAACTCTTTTGTAGCAATCTACACACTTAAGACAATGAGACAGGTGAACTATTTATTCTCCCTCACCTTCGCGTCATCCCCGAAAAACTTGTATTTGTATCCAACTTCCACCATGAGGAGCGTCCCAGGGTTTTCTTGCTTGAGTTGAAGAATCTGGCGTTGCAAGCATAAAGCTCGGTATATCAAGGGCAGCAGGTTCACTGACCTGGTTCTCCAGCGGCGTATACGGCTGTCCACTGGGACCAATGGCCGCAGGAGATTTGGGCTTTCTCGTCGAAGTGCTCACATTTTTGCCTTTTCTCTTTGCTTTGTTGGAGAACATATCACTCAACTCCTTGAAAGCATAGTCAGACTCCTCGCCTGCGCTGCTAGTATCATCCACCTCAATTGGTGTTTGTTCTGGTCCCACTGGCAGCTCCGATTTTTTTCGAATGAACGGATTGTTCTCGAGCAGTAGTTTCTTTTTGAACGCTTCGTGTCGTTCCCTCGCGGCAGCAATCTCTGCCTGAGTGCGTTGCACTGACGCTGTACTAGTCCCCGGTTCATCCGGAGACGCAGGGGTAAACCGCCATTGACTAACCACCCCGCTGCGAGACGGTGTATGAGCCTCGGACGAGTTACTCACAACCGACCTCCTGACTTTTTTCAAGGGGGGCTCCCCGTCGCTGTCAGCAGTCAAGTCGACATGGATCGGCGAGCCAACCCTCTTGCCAGATGGAGATCCTTGAGAGGGAGAAAAGAAGGATGAAATAGTGGGTTGCGGTAGACCCGCTTTCCTCGCTGGCATGTTCCAAAGCAGACTGAATCACCAAAAGACGCGTTCGCTCGGACACGAAACAGTTACCAGTCACGTGCAAATTTATCAACTTTTTTGGCGACTTGGTCACCTTCCAGAAATGCTTACTGCACAACTGAGCCGGTCTGCTGGCGGGCGCTGGGCTATTACCTCTCTTACGACACTTTATCGTCTTCGTGCGACGCAAAAATCGAGATGCTTCTCGATCACGACGGCTCCGGATGGCCCCCCCGTGTCAGAGACTAACCGTGCGCCATTCCGTATCGTACTGCCACCTCTGATTGTCAACCATATTTAACGGCAGGTGCGGAAGCTACTATGAAGCGGTTCTGGAAAGATGTGGGGTTGGAAAAGCGCGGTTCAACGTGGACCGTGACTCTAGACGGGCATGCATTAAAAACACCATCTGGGAAGGTGTTGTTATTACCAGAAAGCAAGTCCTTAATGGCTTCACTCGTCGCTGCAGAGTGGGATCATCAAGAGACACTCTTGAAACCTCACGCGCTTCCCGCAGTACGCGCTTTTGAATGCTTGCTTTCATTCCGTACTAACCATCTACAGACATCAATTGCTGCAAGAGCCATCGACGATTTGGGCGAACAGGATACGCGTAACAAGGTGCAAGAAGCCTTGCTGAAATATCTAGACACAGATACTATATGGTCAGAGAAAACTCCACGGTTTTGCAACCTAAAATTGACCTTATTAAGTTTTTACCAAGATTACCCACCACAGCTTGAGCGACTGCAAGCTGAGCATTGGGATCCGCTATTAGACTGGGCTAGGGAAACCTTCGGTGTAGAAATTAATAAAGCCGAGTCCCTCCTCTCGAGCGCACAGCCAGCTGCAACGACAGCGAAGTTCAGAGAGGTTATTGCGGGGTTCGACCAGTGGGAAATGGCTGGTGAGTATCCACATTCCTAATGTTCGGACGTCGTTCACTCTTTTCCTAGTCCTGGAACGCGCGACATATACAACAAAATCGTTTATTATCGCTTTGTCGTTAGTCAAAAAGCATCTAACTGTCGAACAAGCGGCGTTGGCAGCCACGGTGGAGGTCTGTAGCCAGATTGAACGCTGGGGAGAGGTTGAAGATAGTATGTTCATAAGTTTAGAGACAGAATTGAAGCTAACTATATCTGCCTTGCACAGCTCATGATGTAGACTACCACGATGTTCGGCGGCAACTCGCTAGTGCCGCTTGCTTACTGTCGAACGTTTAAATCGTTTTACTAAAACTCTGCGCTATTTACTTTAGGTGTGGCTTCTTCAACGCCGTAGGTTGGCAGGTTGCATGTGCATGATGTACAGGACTGAATGATTCGAATTCATATCCACTCGGGCTTACTCCTCGCCGGTGTACTCTAACTTTTGAACGGTCCGGGAACTCACCATTGCCTCAGTGTCTATTTGCCTAAATCTATTTAACTAACCTTGTATGGAGCGTCTTGCGCTATAAATTACACATACCGCCACATGTTGCACAGCCATACGCGTTACAATCGCCCCTCTATGTTCGAACATCATAGGACGTGTGAGCTCCCAAGTAGCTAACCATATGCTGTTGTTCGTGTGCTATATTCTATTTTCATCTACTGACTGTGAACTGGAATGGTGAACATCGATATCCTATTGTGCAAGGTACAATCGACGTGTCAAACTATTTCGCAAGGGCCAACAGCCGTCACCAAAAGCTTCAGTACTCCCTCTATTAGTGAGTGCCGAACATTTGACAACGTTGGCAGTGATTAGCTTACACCTTCATACCTCTAATCACGGACTCTCTTCCCTTTGGTATCATTGTCATATTGTTATTAGTTAGCCCGTTGAGGGTCGCGTAATTTGTTTGGAGGGAGAAACTCGGAGAAGAATGGGCTAGAGATGCGTATCAACGTTTTCATCCTTCCCCCTCGATTCCACGCTGAGCCACTTGAAGTCCAAGAGCCATCCACTGTGACATGTATGGCTTGTAACTTCCAAAGCGCTTTGTCTGTGTTTGGTTCATCATATGTTTCGTTTTTTCTGGCATGTGTTTAGCCGCCGATATTTTTCCAGCCGAACTCCAGAATGCGGGGTGACACACGAGCATCTTTCTGATCGAGGCTTCTGGGGTCCGGAGCGATTTCGGAATATCTGAATAACACTTTTTTTTTTGCTTATAAGCCAGCTCAAACCTTCACTTGTACAATTAGGGTCCTTTGTATCTACAACTTTCGAAACAAACTATTATGTCCCACCCAATTCTCGAGTCTTTCGACCCTTTTGCGACACATCCTTTTACGAATGGGTCTGGTCTCCTGCCTGAACCACCTCAACCATCCCAGTACCCAATACTCATCCCGTCCCCGCGTAATCGCACCTATTTCCCGTCAACATTTTCTACTTCCCCTGCTACATCCGCATCACCCTCTTCGCCTACTACTCTCACTCTGCAGACGCCTCCACATATTATAACTCCACAGCCCCGTCGCATACCATCGTCACCTTCCCAGGCGACAGCAAGCGGGCCCATATTTGTACCTTTCAGACAAGAGACTTCGTCGCCTGACCTGGTGCTGCGAAAGAAATTACCCTCCAAGCCTGTGCCCTTTACGGAGCCGCTCTCACGGAGGTCATGAGATGGCAACGGACGCTTTGCCCTATTCATTGATGTATACCCTCTGTGAGCGTTCTTGTGAACACCCTGAGATTTTATGCTGATAGTCTGCCGTACAGCTATTGATACCATACTGTGCGTCCGAGTACGTCGCAGTGCCTCCGTTGTTCCGGCCGGAATTCGTTATCGACTTGATGATGATCCATTTGATTACACGGTGTACTAATTATAATTTAAATTCTTATACTTAACCTCAAGATTGTGCCGTCGTAAGATCTGTACATGGTAGCCGCCTGCTGGACTCGTCTACGGCGCACAACTTTCTAGTACTCTCTTCGTAGTTGGGATGACTCCAGTGGTCTAAAAATGGTAATATTGCAGAATGACGGCTCGGATCTCCTTGAACTTAAACCTTCACTTCACTTGCTCGGAACGCACACTGCACATTCGTGAAAGCCAGTATGAGTGACCCCGTCTCTGACCCCATCATAGGCGCAGAAACCACTCTCGAATTCACACCGAACAAGTGTAGCAAAGATCAAAAGAAGGGTGGGAGTCCAACGGATCACGCTCCATCGCCACTTCTCTTCCGCCAGTGGGATGACGACGTTGTACACGATCCCCTCGGAGCTGGGTCATACGTATTTCAGAAGTCGTTTCTATCCTCCACATTGCGCTACGTTGGAGCAATTCCATCCTCCAATAACAAACCCAAATCAATCATCATTCATATTGGTGCACAACCCAACAGTAGCCCTCACGCGGGGACGATGGTTGTCTTTACCCTTGCATTTCTCGTCGCACGGGGTCTTAAACGCAAGTACTATGCCTTTAGCAACACGGCGGATCCGCCAGCCACTATTGAACCCCTGGATGTTCGAATCTCGGTGGATTTCGTGGACACAGCACCTGATTCTTCTAAAACCATCGTCATAAACGGTGTAACATACCAGCAGAGTCATAGAGCCACTGGCGCAATGAATGAGTTCCTCCCAGACTATCACGAATTATTGAACCATCTCTCCCGGTTCATTGGTGGAGGAGTCCCAGTGCAATTCACGAACCAGTCGGACCTACTATCACTACCTATAATGCCAGTCGTTCTTGATGCCACTATCCAAGATCATGAACGCTTAGGATGGGAATTATCCCCAGATAGAGGGAAACTTGGGATACGAAGTATTTTCCCTGAACACGGGTGTAATCTTGCAGACAAGCACGGTATAAGGACTGAATATTCCATTAAACGAACTACAGGGGTCGACGCAGGAGGAAATTTAAAGAAAAAACATAGGATGGACGAAGAAGAGATAGTAACAAAAGCCAGACCTGATATACAATACCGCAATTCACAACCACACTCACAGCCGGGGTTCTTAATCCAGGATGTCCTCGTTGGCGAGGCAGGGGAACCATTTAAGAAGCGTAAACTTGACGATGGTGAATTACGCATCAATGGAACGCCCGACCCAGTTATGCGGGTTGATCAACGTAGTTTTCTCCAGGAACTTCACCAGGTAACGTTAACATCACCAGCCCCTCAGACAAGAATAATTTTCCAATGTCCACACCATGGACCATATGTTAGGTCCCTGTCATCCGCAGAAGATATAAAGTCGCTGGAGTTCAACACCCCACTCCGGAATCTTATTCGCACACTTGCGAACGGCTTAGATACCATCTCCAGCCACGATACTGCTGTCGAACGATTCCATATAAGAGTCACAGGCGCCGACTATAGTGGTGGCTACCAAGAATAATTACTCTACAGGCAGCTTATGACACTGCCATTAGCCAGAGCATTGCCGCCTCCGATGATCATATACGCTCCACTGATCTTGGACTGGGCTGGATCTAAGCTGTCGAAGTCTTTGTATGTCAAAGACGGGGCATATAATTACTTGAAGAAGCTGGGGAAAGATTACTTGCTTAGTTACGCCAGAATGAAGGAGATGGGGAAGGACCCGATGGTGTTGGCCAGGGAAGTCGAGAGGTGGTTTGATGAGCCCAAAAAGATTTTCAGGCATTACAGTATAGAATACCTCCATCGCGTATTTGAAAACGAAGCCCGCTTGGGGAAGGATGGGACCTGTCGTGATGAGTAGTCTTTGTCTTGAAATATCCTTGTAGAAGAGTGATCAAGATTCTTTTTTGCCGAACTGTCAAACAATATACATATGTCCAAGTCACTATGAACGTTGAACGTTGAACATTCACCTATTACTAAGTTTCGAAATAAGAAATTTAACATCGTACCAATATACTATGCAGGGGCCCTATTTGTGAACAGGATGTGATAACCAATAAAGGTCGAGCAGCAAATAAAATCAAAAAGTCTTTTCCATTTCATCCAATCTTTCTCCATCAACGAGGTTTTGATTTGCAAAACAGTAACCTTGCGGCACAGAAAGCCCAAATTTGACCTTCAGCATCTGGGAAGTCACCGGTTCCTTGAGCTTCCACAGTCCAAGTATAGGATACCCAAACTTGCTCTGTTTCTTTCCAGCGTCGAAGTCGTCATTCCCCACACCACTTGGGTCACACACTTGGCCGGGCGTTTTCGGTTTGGCAGTGTGGATCACGTATCTGCAAGGGTCCAAATCATCAACACCAATAACCGTCCCAAGGTAACAGATACAAAGAGGATATATGAAAGCGGGACACACCTGATCGCTGAAACGGGTGCTGTCTCATACAGCCACAATCGCTCGACTGTGGATCTCAACTGATAACTCCTGTACTCGTGATTCTTCTCGCGTTTCGAAATCAGCTCTGCGAATTCGGGCTTGATTGTCAGTAGGACATCGGTGAAGACGCGCTCAGACGAGTTATTTGCGCGTTTGGATTTGGATGATAATCTGACTATGTTGGTGGATGGTCGACCGTCGAGAGTGACTTGGCGTAACTTGGTGGTACGTTCTCCTGGCATGATTTAGCACGGGGTTGGTGAAGGTTGAACCAAGGTTGAACATGTCTGGTACAAGCAATCGCGACTTGACTTAATTTCCCACGGTTACTCATTGCTCAACAGATCGTGTCAGGACACGCTCTGTTTAATTCACGTGGTGAAGTCACTTGAAGTCATTGAAAATAATTGAATTTCCATTGATGACTCCTCCATCGTCAGCGTAATCAACGGTATTTGCTGCGAGAGCCGTTACATTTGCTGCTGCTCGTTGCTGTATCTTCCTCAGATCCGTAGTAGTCCTATATTTAGTATGTATACGTACAATTTACCGCATGTGTGATTAGTGTGTGATGCATTGCTGGTGAAACTTCACGGATCTTACGACAGGTTTCAACCTCAGGCCTCCGAAGAACCCAAGTCAAAGTTGAGGATACATTGCGCTCTGGAGTTTTCCCCAAGGACAAATATGTATGCCACATCATAACGAGCATGATCACGACCCCTCTCAAGAGTCATGCCCCTTCGAATTCCTCCCCGTTGATTTAGTTTCTAGTAATACCAATATCTCCGAGGAACCATAGGCACCTGCGTACAAATTGAGGCTGTTCCGGCTGGCTTACAGTGATAGATTGTTTGCTAAAGGTGGCCAAATCTTCTTCCGCCTACGAGTTGGCTTCCGTATAGGCCTATGATCAATGCTGCCGCCCGCTCTGCCAGCGACCCTATATACCGCCTATTACTGCGAGGAAAATATATATCGCCTGGCCCAAAACTTCCTCCAAGATATCAAAGTAGTGCAGAATTGGGAAATCTTCGTCGTGATTATTTCGAACCAAACCAAGACGGTACGCTTCGAGTCTTTGACTAGCCAAGTTGGCTCATGATGTTAGTAAGTTCCAACTGAACGGAAGCCTTTCAGGTCGCGCTCTGGAATCAGAAGCTTGCCAAAGAGCCTCGTCATCCTGTGATATGGGACTATCATGTCATCCTTTTGCTGCACCGGCTTGAAGGCACCTTGGTGCATCCTGACGGGATGTCCGAGACCACAAGTTTAGAGGCAGGCCTTGGCCTGCACCAGTCGTGGATATACGATTTCGACACCTATCTCGAAATGCCTTCAACCCTTGAAGGCAAGAAGATATCGTCAACTCGACTAAGACTATGATCTTACTAGAGGTTTGACAGATTACTTGGAAGAAACTTTTTTGAATGTTCCTTCACAATTTGAGGGGCAGGTGGCATGCTACTTGATATGTTTCTTGGAATACTGATGTCAGTGATCGTTGCAGACTATTCAGAATTGTACCAGCCGACATGTACATTAAGCACTTTGCATCGGACAGGTCTCATATGGTGAGCAAGGTTTACTGCGTACAATACCCATGTTTCATCGTTTCTAGCTTGTAACTGAAGAAATGACTTCCGCCGATAAAATGTACATGTACCCCCCACCAGATTGTGACTCAATCTGTGGGACTGGGGCAATGGAAAAGGGAGTGTCGAATAACCTGATGAGCAGTTTTGTTTGCATGGAAGGTTCTGAAGAAACTTTTGGAGATGTGGTGGATAAGAATGGACTAGTAGCTAGATGTGTGACTCCAAGTATGTAACGTCTAGTGTCACGTCCCTGTTCGCTTTCATCTCAACTTTTGTGCCACTTATTATTTGCCTCGCTGCTGCTGTACCAAAAACCTCGTCTGTCCTCATTACTGCCATGAGCTCTCTGCCATCCTCTTCCGGCTCTATAAACGGCCACGCCAGCCATGCAAACGGCGCAGCATCACATCACACTTCTGAAGGCAGCTTAGAGCCAAACGAAGTAAACCTAACGGGCTCACAGTCATCTGAATATATCGCCAATGGGTTTCCTCAGTAAGTATCCTCGTGTCTTTTATGGGTACCATTCGTTCGGCGCATTTTGGCGTCGTGCATTGGACCTTAACATCATACGGTATTGACCAAATCTGACTCCGCTTTGTTGTGCGCTCAGACATCCATACCAAAATCCCCACAATGAAGAAATTGTGAGGCATCTGTACCACTCTGGATTTCAAACAGGGGTAAGTCCTCTCACGCTGATTGTCTCTTTACTTGCTAAGAGCGTTTCTACAGAATTATGCAGATACTGTTCTTGTATGTGATATCCGTATCTATGATCAGTCAAATCCTTTCTAAACATCCTTTTTAGCACGTACACCAAAATGCGTATCGACTACACGCCATTATACTATCTCGCTCGCCCTTCTTAGCACACCTCATGTCCACATCACCACAAGCACTTGCCAGTGGACAGCGAGTCGTCTATGTACACTTGGATCAAGAACCAGAGGTAACCGAAGAAGTACGTATCCACGCCTCTACTTGAAAGAATGTCAACTTAAGTCAATCTACATGTGCAGGGGTTTGCAATCGGTGTGCTTTTTCTTTGTTCCTTTGGGTAGCACCTTGTATTAACGCGAAATCCGCCAGCCCTAGGATACCTCTACTCTGCCATTTCTCTCAACTTGATACGACCTGAGAACGCACGAGCGGTGTTGGCTGCTGGATGTCTTTTGGGAGGGATGGAAGATCTGTGCAGATACGCCTATGAAGCATGCAGGCAATCGATATCAGTGGACACCATCGGACGCTGGGTAGAGTTCATTGACTCGATTCCCTTGTCCACGGATGCAGCTCCGCCTGACCTTCCAAAAACCATCTTTGGCTTGTACGCGCAGCGACTAAAAGATGACGTGTTCCATTTCCTTGTGGAAACACTCCCCGAGATTCTCGAAGTACAACAACCACCGGCAGAATCCTCATCCTCGTCGGGGCAACACGGACGCGACGTGCTTTTGCAAATCTATTCTCATGTGCCGTTCGAGATGTTCAAGACCGCAGTAGAGTGGCCGTCTTTCCGTGTGGGTGCGTCTCTGGTTCGCTTGGTTTTTTTATACCTTTTCCTCACATCGTGTTCAGACCACACAGGGTCAGACCAAGCTCGATTCAAATTTGCAAAAGAGGCCATTGAGCTGCGTAAACGGGGCATTGCACGAGGGTCTGGTGCAGAAGAGACGGTCGTACTGGCGTTTGGGGGTGGAAGTGCGATGGGAAATTCAGTGCACATTACGCGCAAGATGCGCAAGCGGCCGCTGTGGAAGGTCAACGCGTAGACGAGGACGTAGAGTAGTGTTTGTGTTTAAACCTGATTTTAGTCCTGGGAACAGCTTGTGTCGAAAAAACGTGGTTGTATGGCCTGAAAAGGTATGGATCCGGGTTTTGCCACTGGCTTTTAGGCTTTTAGTGGCAGTGGCGGTCTGTGACATGTCTTCCCGATTTACAACTCTCTTCAGCCCTCCATCTTGTCCTGGTATCGTCCAGAGCCTTGCCTGCAGCGAGCGCGTCCATCTAGACCGACCAACTTCTCTTCTTGCGCCACCATCTATAGAAAAGTTCCCATGGACCGGAGACGCGCGAATCACGGGAGCCAGGCTCGAAAAAGTCCATGTTATAAGAACACAAGCATGACTTGGTATTTAGGCGCAATACTCTATTTGACTTTCCTATGGCTCCTACCACCTTCGATCTCTTCTTCACTGGCAGGGATGACCCCCGCTGCTGTGTAGTCATTGGAGAGGACACTAAACCAGTCTATTTCTACTTCGAGACCCCAGACCGAGGGATGATGCCTACCACTCGCACAACGGTGACCACTCCTGCTCCCTCTGCCTCTCGCATCCTCAAACCCTTCAAAGCTGTACAGGAACAACAAAGACGTCTGTGCGAGGTTCGAATGGAGCCCAGGTAATCACCTGGGCAGTGCGACGATTGGAACGCGTCAGCTCCCCATGTCGCATCTCGTCCTCCAGGGTTCTAGTAATAAGTGACTACTCAGTGCGTATTGGTGAATGGTTGCCAACGTTTTCCTTAGTGCTCGGGCTTTCGTATCAGCAGACGGGAAGAGATTTGAATGGCGACAGCGACCCGATAACCCCACTTCGTACGACGTGAGTCAACATATACCTCGCATCCTCACCAGCTGAAATACTCCACCCCTTTAGCTGTACTCCGCGCACAACACACAAATCGGAGCGTTCCGCCGATACTCGCAAACCACGGTTGTGGGTCCCTCACATGGGTTGCTACAATATACTTTCACCCAAGATCTCCTTTTGGTTGAGGCACTCCTTGCCCTGTGCCTAAATCGATGGATAGACTTGCACGGGGTTTAAATCGTTTGCACTGGGTTCACAGGACATTATTAATTGGAATACGGACACATATTTAAACACTCCATTGGTATCGCTATCGGCATGAATAGGGAAATTATATGAAAGCAATGCACGAAACCAAAAAAAAAAACACGAGATAACCATGCATATCGTCCGATGAAATAGAGCCATGTGCAAAATAGGATTAACATTATATAGTACTCACTTCACTCTCACCGTATCTATCATCTCGTCGAGCTTTTCTTCAAGGGTCCAGGCCATGTCATTAGTAGACAGGGAAGAGGAAACAGAGTGACCTGGACGAGGGGCGAAGTTGAATGACCCTGCTTCCATATTTTGAGAGAGATCCTGTATAAGGCGACCTATACCCTCAGTAGGAGTGTAGAAGACCTGTCGTGACGGCGTAACTATGGTGCCATCATGGGATGCTGATTGTATATTCAATTCATACCTTGGTCTCAGGCCACGTTTTCCCTTGGGTTCTTTGGCGAGAAAGGAACGACGACATACTACCCTTGGAGCCGGATCGACCATGTTCCTTGACAAACACTTGAAGCCCATCACCGTTCGCTCCACGTGGGGCATATTCCGATGCAAAACTAGTGCGCCTGGTGTACACTGACTCGTCGTCGTCTTGCTCTCGCAAGCCATTGACAATGTTCCTTTGCGCCGATCAAGATGCTGCTGAGATAACGGAAAACATCACGTACCATATGGTCTCGCCGTTCGCAAGGTGGATCAGCTCTACAGCTGCCCCAGGGTCTGGACCAACAGCCGAGTCTTCTTGTAACCGTGACGGTCCAGGTTCATTTGGGACAGTACTCGGTGATCTACTTTCACCTGTATACATGTCGTAACTAGGAGTAGGAGATCAGAAAAAAGTGCTTGGGCATCAGGTACACACGTTAAGCTTACAAGTAATCATGATTTGAGTTTGATTTTTGGGTCGGACCTCCGCTCGAGTTTGATGGTAGATTCATAGAATTGCCAAGCGCAGTTGGGAGACTTGGTAGAGGAGGGGAAGGGCCAGAGAAGCGTTTACGATTGGGTGATCGCGGCGGCGGCGGCGGCGTCGGTACCCGTTCGTGAACAGAACGACTTGAGGTAGAGGTGACACTGGCCCTCCGACCCGGCATGCTTTTTTCCATGAATACCTTCAACTCGTCGGCGGTCATATTTGTATCAGGGACGATGATAGTCTTTCTGACCACTGCGTTGATTTCACCCCCCTTCCCTTCGCGTGGTCGGCGTGCGTGATCAGTTTGTTTCCGGGAGGCTTGCCTAGAAACAGTTTTGTCGCGTGGTGCTTGTCCGTCTAAACTCGGCCTGCCAGTTGTGCGATCATGCGTCTTGGGGGGGTCCGGAGTTAACGCCCTCATGCTCTGATCGTCAACACTTGGGCGTCCGATAGAAGGCGTCAAATGTGCAAGATCAGCAGGGGTAGCAACACCTGGTTTGATAGCTGAGTTGCTTCTCGTTAGTGAAGACCAATCAGCTTTTGAGGAGGTTGAACCAGAACGGGCCAGGAGAGCAGTCAAATCCCCTTGATCAATGCCGATCCTATTGGCCGCCTCGAACAACTGCCTGAGGGCTATCATATCACTAGACTCCTCAGGTTCATCTGAGGTGACTTGTTTATAATTGGCCTGAGTCGGTGGAGCAGACTGGATCTGAGGTGTCTGTGGACGAGAGTTTGGAACGGGTTTTCGTCCAACGGTTGCTGATTGAGGTTGCGAGAGAGTTTTCTCGTACGTGGGTGGCAAAGGCATAGACAATGCTGGCGTCAACAACGGCGAATACAGTTGAGGTGACCTGCCCTGTTCCGGCTCTATCGGTGACTCAGGTACAGCACGTTGTTTACTTCGGAATCGCGCCATGAATCCCTTCAAGCCTGGGCCAGCTGATGCTGGTGGGCTTGGGACAGGGACCTTGAATCTGGTCTCAGTTGCACTGGCAGCGACCATGGGACCAGGGACCTTGAGTTTCGCTGGATCATAATGCGCAGTCTGCATAGCGGGTGGGGAATGTAAGTCAAGGGGATACGGCGTGATTTCTTCAACATTCAGGGGAGCGTTCTTTGCCCGTAAAGTCCCCCGCAACTTCTTGAATCGAGAGCCAATCTTAGATGATCCGACATTACCAGATGATATGGAAGGGGCTTTGATGGGAGGCATATCAACAACGCTCGTTGAGGCGGAAACAAGACGAGGAGAGGATATTTGGTTGGGGCTAATGCGTTTACGAGAGATGGTACCATTGGGATCAGGTGAGTTACTACGATTTGAGGGTTTGAGGAACTGTGTCGCTGCATTAATCTTCTCCTGGACTTCCTGTCTTAGTTGTGCCTCCTCTTGAGGAGTCTGAGGAATCCTTGGAATGGATGGGTTGCGAGCCATTTGGTAGGGTGTTGCTTGAGTAGGTGAGAGTGTAGAGGTGGAACTGTAAGTATTGAGATTAGTTGTAGGGGATTTCAAAAGCTGAACTGGTGAGGTAGGTTGAACGAGTGTAGGTTGTAAAACAAGAGAACTTTCTGGTTCATCGCGACCGAAGAGTGCTTGAGCAAGATCCCTGTTTCGACGGGCGGTGGGTGATATATCCATGTCCCTATCCCGTGGTGATACCAGAGAATTAGTAGCTAAGGAGGAAGGAGGTCGGTCAACCCGAGTACTCGAGGTACTGGTAAGCTTTGATGGAGAGGTCTGAGGAGGCGGGCTTGCAACCTATGTTACAAACATATTAGCCTCGACTCACGCTTTGAATGTGGAAACTTACTCGAGACTCAGGCCTGTATGAATAATTGGACTGAGATGTAGAAGGGCGTCGTTTTCTGAGTGATGAGGCTGCCCTTTCTCGGTTCTCCCTGCTCTCGTTATTTTCTTTTTCAGCAGCGCCTTTTGCGGTCATAAGTTTTTCCTGGATTACTCTGAAGTCTGACTTCCTGAGACCCGCCATACGAGCGATAACTTCCTCTGGGTTCATCATATCGCCGGGTGAATCACTAGAAGAGTTGGGAGAGGGGAGATCGTGCCACACAGACTGTGTCATATCGGGTATAGTGAATAGATCGAGAGTACGGTCTGCTGTCTCTTCTGCTTCTCGTGTATGGTAACTAGAGCCGTCGGATTCCAAAGATGAACGGGATGAATTGTATAAGGGTGACAAGACAAGGGGTGGATTAGAAGGTGCGCTTTGTTTTGAGGAGAGCTGACTGCCGCTGGGTGCTCCAAAGTCGGTAAACGTGGGGGAGGTTGGAGGAGAGCGACTTTGTGTTGGCGTTATGGAGCGTGGTGGATGCGTCCTCGGCGAGCCAAGTTCTGCCAGGGTCATCGTTGCAGAACCATTCTCGGATATGGGGCTAGTCGAGTTGTAGATGGGTCTGGGGGAGCTCAGTGTGAAACCTCCGCCTTCAGTCGGGGAATCGGGTAGAGGAGGTGAACGGAGAAGTCGAGGACCAGATGTGTAGCGGTCGTGCGCACCATGAACGACAGAACCACTGTCACTAACCCAGCTGTCATTCCTACCATGGCCCGAAGACTCCTGAGATGTTTGTGGAACAGTAGTCCAGACGATATTGGATGGGGTGCTAGGTCGCGGTGAAACAGTCAGAGGACGGTAGGGAGGGTTGGAGAGCGGAGAAGCTGGTCGCCGACGGGCCAATAATGATAAGCTCAGTGGGCCATCGTGATCTGTGACGTTGCCCCGATTACTCTCTTCCGGAGTAAAACGTCCACTGTTGGGACTTCGCTGTAAGAAAAGTGGTGACGTCGGTGACCGAGGGCTAGACTGGGATGTCGATGAATTGCTTCGAAGACGGCCTGTTGGGGAGGACGCTGCATCAGCGAGGTTAGCGACCATGGGAGAAGTTGCACGGGGTGTGGTAGAAAGGGATCGCTGCTCCTCTAGGTCGAATTCGCGGGGCGTCATAGGTCGAGGCATGCCCGGAACGTAACCAGGCAAGATGCGAGAGGGGACAGGGGATGAGCGTCTGTCGATGACCTGGGGGTCGTTTTGGATAGGTTTGTCGGAGGAAATAGCCATTACAGCCTCGAACATGGACGATTGTGAGTCGGTAGATTTCCTCTGAAATTTGCAAAGTCAATAAGGCAGATAGCTGCGAAGAGTGGCCACATACTTCTGGTTCTATGGAGTGTGGGAGTGTAAGGTTTGTGCGGGGTATTGGGGTTGATCGTGGCATAAGGATCTGGTCGTCTGCCTCCTCTTCAAACTCCCTGATTACCTGCTCCAGTGCCATTGAGGCACGCTTGAGTGCAGATGGACCGAGTTGCTTCGAGAAGCGGTATTCAGCAACAGAGGCGGGCTGATCTCCATACGGAGCAGGTCCCGTCCCCGGCGCCGAACGGACCGGGGAGCTATTTTCGTCAAGGATGGATCCACTGGTATTCTCAAGTGAGAGGCTGTCTACCACCGACGACGTGTTTGCTCCGTTGTAGCTCGATTCTGTAGGCGTTAAGGACTGCGTCCTCGAGCTACCATTCTTCACTACGCTTCGAATGTAGTTATAGTCGTTGAACCGACCTGAGCCGAAGAGGTTGTTGCTGTATCGTTTACCACTGCGTCCGGTAGGAGATGAAGTAATCGACGCTGGCGGCGGTGAGATAGACGACTGCATCGTGCTCGTTGACTGGCGGTAGTCATCACTGTCTGCGAGGCTTGCAGTCTTTTCTGACTGGGCCGCAGAGCTGAGTTTTGGGCGGAAGCTGCGTAACGTGTCCAAAATCATCTCTTCCTCCTCCTCTGAGATTTGGTTCTCAGCACCTCGCACTCGTTGATCTGCAAGCCTACTCCGCAATGCGTCTAGCGGTACGGGACCTCCGGAAGACGACCGAAGAACTGAAAATCGGCGGGAGAGACTACAAGAGAAACAAGCTGACGTTGGACGATACTGTCGTTTACGTTTATAAATCACTTACTCAGGTAAAATCAGGGACGTTCGGAAGTCGTTTGGCAGGGGGATTTGTGGAGTGCTGTCCTGTTCGTCAGAATCTGATGAGATGTGAGGCACTTGACCGCTAGGCTTGGTCTCCGACTTTTTTCTGAGGAATGGGACAAAACGGAAAATACAAAGCTCAGTCACGTCACTCACGGGACAATGAGCATGACTTACCGAAATCGGTGCATATCTGAGGCTCGGCGCTCCTTGCTTTATACACGTTGGAGACAAGAGTCGAAACTATGGAACAGGCGACAACGTGGTAAACACGAGGTCAGTGTAGGAGTTAATGGAGTTGTCCGTAGGGTCACTGATGCCTGTGATGAATTAAATTAAGCTTCCATGGGCGACAGGAAGAAGTCCGTTAGAGAAGAAGGAGAAAAACGATTGAATAACGGACACAATGTCCTCTGAAGCATCGGCAGCGGCCACGGCGCGCCACCGTTCTGGGAAATTCGTTTCAATCAATATGTACAAATAGTATACACTGCCACGCTTGGGGTACCTGATTCCACAACTGACCTGACAATTTAGCGAGCACAAGTCTCCATATATCTCAACTTGAACAAAATTGTCCACAAAAATGCAATACGAGCTGGTCATGCACAGAAAAAAAAGTTATGTTAAAATATACACCAATAATTTCCCTTCCTTCACGCCATAGCATACCTTAACAGACAGTGTTCAGTGCCAGGCCGAAATCACTTTGTAGAATACTTACTTCTTTGTCCATTCTTTCGCAGTCGCATTAAATTTGGACTTATCATTCTTCAAGACCTAATCAATAGTGCATCAATCACTTGTGACCCGATCTGCAAAGATTCTACTTACTCCTGCTATCTCGGGCTCGAATGGGTCGTCAGCACTTGGATTGTTCAACTTTTCCTGGATGATCGCGAGGACTATTCATGCTAGTCAATACAAAGTGACGATAGGAGGTTTGTCAGGGCGCCACCTGTGGACAGTGTCACCGAAGGCTTCCACTGAAAGAACCGCGTCAGTGAAAATCGGTATCTTTAATGTTACGGAATTTGGAGACACGCCTCATCTCTCAGAACTGGGACGCAAATAGCACCCTCCTCGTTGATACCGGGATGATATATCTTCGTCTTAAATGTAACCTATGCTCGATCAAGAAATTAGTCTAGCTCTACTAACAAGGGACTCGAGAATTGTGCTAATACGAACTATTGGAGCCTTGAAGGGAAAGTTTTGAGGAAGCGTTAGTGTGAAGCGGAATGTGCCGTTCTTATAAGGCGAGTCTGACTGCAAGGGGTTGTGAAAACAGGAGTATATCGAGTAATTATGACCCAGCATACTGCGGCCTTTATTGAGCAGTCCCACTCAAATAGATTGTCGTCTTTAGGCTCGGCCGACAGCCCCTAGATACCGTACGATCAGCCAGATAATGGGGAATATCCAAGGAGAAGCTGGTTACGTCAATCGGGTTGCCTTTGAGGTCCTTGAGTTCCTAGGAAGCAGCGAGTTAAATGACAAGACATGCCAGAGTTCAGGTAGCTACTTTCTGGATGCGGCTTCGGTCGTGTGAACACGATTTACATGCTAAGAGACTGTGAATTCTCACCGAAGGGCAGTCATGAATAAAGTTACAATATGGATGGTGGAGAAAGTAATGGTCAGTCAATAACAAAAGCTTTGATCGGAATCAATTGAAGTCATCGGACTCAGAAGTACTCTGAATACAGCAAAGCATACGACCATGTTGGCTGGATCCTCTCCTGCACCGGAACACGAAACTGAAGAAATTTCTGTACAGCAGCACCCCTTAGTTTCTGTGGCCCAGCCAGTCCCCATTCAACCGCCACAGGGTCGAAAACGTAAACGGGCTGCCCCACCTCCAGCGTCTTCACCAGCGCCTTCAGATCCTGGCAGTGCTTCTGGTGCCCCAAATCCTCCAGAGTCTGTCCCATTTCGCTCCTGAACTATTACTCAGTTATAACCGAAATAACGTCCAGACTTCTCTCATCCCGTATCGACCTCAGCTCCAGACCACAGCTTTCTATTTCACGTGGCCCCATCTTCGTTTCCACAGCTGAAGACTCGGAATACTTTAAAACTGAACTCGTTGGCGTGAATCGCGTTGGATTCCGCTATGTACCTGCCGGTATCAATCCTGCAGGCCATGCCAACCCCTGCCGTACCATCGAAAGCAATCCCACGACATACCGAGTGAGCTGGGAAGACCGAACTCCATTTATCACTGTCACAAAGGACGGTACGGGACTACGCGGTGGGACTGGCTTTCGTAGCGCACGCTGTAACGCGCCGATAGTGGAGGGAAGCTGGTATATGGAGGTTAAAGTATTACATGGGGGTGGAGAGCACCACTCTGAAAATGGGAGACGTGAAGGCAGCCACGTGCGGTTAGGGTGGGGGAGGCGGGAGGCGCCACTTAATGGTCCAGTTGGCCTGGATGGATACAGCTATGGCTATCGCGACAAGTCTGGGGACAAAGTAACACTATCGCGTCCACGGCCATATGGACGGCAGTATGGCACGGGTGACGTGATTGGCTTGTACATCTCACTGCCGCCACGCCGGAAAGCTAATAAGAAAGACCCCCATGATCCTGCACATATCAAGCGTGAACGTATACCAATTGACCTCAAAGGTCAGGAGGTGTTCGAGATCTTGGAATACCCACAATCAAAGGAAATGACGGCTCTCATGGACTACTCCGGAAAATCGATCAGTTCTGCTTCAGTGCCATCTGCACCAAAGAAAGCAACGGCTGGAAAAATACCCGAGAGAAGCGGGCCTACAACTATGAACAAACCAAACCCGACCCCTCTCCGACCCCTACCAACTCTTGACAATTCCCGTATTGCTTTTTTCGTGAACGGAGAGTGCCAGGGTATAGCATTTCAAGAACTATACGATTATCTTCAACTACGGCAATCAGACACGCAAAGGAAAGCTAAAGAAAAGAAAAGGACGCGTGAGGGCGTGAAAGAACACCGAGAAAACCCCTTCAATGACGGTTGGCTCGGGTATTACCCCTTCATCTCCCTCTTCAATGACGCTTGTGTGCGGCTGAATGCTGGTCCGGACTTCGAATTTCCTCCTCCAAATGACATCGACGCCCTTCTAGATGACCAACCCCAGCAGAGTACAGAACGGACATGGCGCCCTACATGTGAACGGTACGCGGAATTTATGGAGGAGCAATGGGCACAAGATGAGGTGGAAGAGGAAGAGGCGCGTGGAGAATTGGCTCGTGCGGCAGCGAGCGAGAAGGCAGAGGCAACAAAGAAAGCGGAGAGGGGCAAAAAGCGGCAGCAGGCCGAGGCGCGGAAACGAGCGAAGCTGGCGGCGGCGGCGGCGGCGGCAGAGCAGCAACAGCAGTCTCGGGGGACACCGTCGGTAGACGAGGAGCGACTGACACCTGGGCTTCCTTTCGGTCTGATGGGTCCTGGTCAGCCAAGCCCTCTTCGCCATGGAACAACGTATTTATATGGGGGTGGGGAGGATTCTGTGGAACATAGTCATTCACCTGCGCCAACTGTTGCTTCGAACGGTGACTTTCAGGGAGGGCAGAGTGGTTACAACTCGGATAATATGGAGGTGGACGCGGAAAGCAATGGGGACGGAAGAGGCGTGCTGACGGCGTCACATGTGGGGACACCAAGTGCCAATGGTGAAACACGGTCGCCACAGGAAGCGACCAGCGATAGGGGCTAGAGGAATGTCCGTCGTATTCAGGCCGAACTCTTCATACTTCATATTTAAATTAATTTTGATACTACTACACCTGACGATGAGTAGAACACGAATCTGCACAGTGTACATACAAATAAGCCATACGCGACCGACATTAGGGGATCATCTGGCATGGGTATATAACTGCATAAAATTAAGCACCAGCGGGATTAGAGCCGCTCTGTTACTGCGGCAGTGCATGTTCACAGGCCCCGTGGCCAAGCTGGCGGTGGTGTGTGCACAAGGTATCTGTATCAATACATGAGAACTTATCGCAATTGGCGATAAAGGTAGTCATACCCAGCTGTTTCTCCAAGACCTTTTTCCTTCTCGACCCGAATATCGAACAGCAGTTCACCTGTTTGTGCATTCCAATCGACTTTACACCAATTCCTTCTTCCCATGATGAATTTTTGCTTCCTAGGCTGCCCATTAGGTTCCCTGTCAAAGAGGGGCATCTGGATCGAACAAGCGTCAGAATTGCATGCCGGAGAACATCAATGTGAGTCACACCATAGTCTCATCCGTCTCCGCGTAATGCATTGTTCTATGTACTTTTGTGGCAAGTGATGAGACCATTGCGATGACTGGATTTGGACTACAAACGCTCATCAACGCTGATCGTAGGTTGAGAATGATCGTGATAGACTCACGGAGGGGTGTTAACAATCGCACCTAGAATAGTATCGATCAACAAAGGAAAATGTGATGAGATACGGGGTCTCACTGGTTACGATGTTAAGCATGTAACGATGGTCGACGGGAGGTGCAAGTTCTGGCTTTCCCTTCGTTCTTAAAGTTTTGAGGACACCTACCGCAGCACAGTGGACGTCACCTGACAGAAAGGTAACTCTGATCCTTTGCCTGCTCGCAAAGAGCTGTAATTGTTCAATTAACCAATTGCGTTCTTTCTGAACCCGAATTAGATAAAATACTGCTACGGACGTGTGAGTCCCAACCTTGTGATTCCGTGCCGTCCAGTGATCATTCTGAATGCGGATGGATTAGCAGCTATTCGATACTGATATGAGAGCACGCTCGACATACAAGGTCATCCAACAGTTCCGCCTCGGCATTGAACTTGTTTACAAAGCCCGACAAGCCCAACGAACCTGTTCGGCCAAGTGCCACAAGAGGATTGAACTTCGACTCCAAAGCGGTCTCTAGAAACACCATTCGGGGATATGCAATGGGAATACCTTCAACAGAACGTCAGGAAGGCGCGGTGACGGTAATTGTCAATTGGGAACCGACCGAGTTGCACGATGAGGTGGTCGACGCCCTGTGGAATACGAGACAGCCGTTGGAATACCTTCTGGTACTCCAGCGGGCTACATACGCGGTCCTTTCTTCTCTCAGCTCTTTGCATGGAAATTGGTATAGGTACTAAAAGAAGAGGTTACCAATATCCTACATACCTGCAATCGAGGAGGAGGATTCGGCATTGTGGCCCCAAGTATCCCAAAAAGGAATGGGAGCGTGAGCGTACGTAGGGTCCTTCGTCACCAATGATAATCGACTTGCTGACATGTCGGCCAGGTTCATCCGAAGTCCCATCCAATTCGGCTGAGTGAAATTAAATGGTGGCGCCAGGGAGATGTAAATAGAAAGCCTACGATTGATAAAGCACTGGAACAGGAGAAAGTAAAAATAACCCTTGACCCCAATTCTGCAGGTAAAGTTTTGGTTCAAATCGTGAGAGTAAGATTGAAGTCCTACGTGTGGAATATAGGAGCATATTGCAAAGCGTCGGGATCTACAGGGTGGTCAGCTCAGCTCTTTCCTAGGTTTGAAATTAACTGACAACTGCCAAATCCATCAATCTGTTTCAATGATGCGTTACGTTCAAGCAGTCAAAACACAAAATAAGAAGAGCTTTACAATATCTTTGATATCAAAAACATGAAATAATGAGTATCACAGATGAACAAGTCAAAACAAAGCAAAAAGCGTACCATGGTCGTCTGGAAATACCATTTGGTAAACATTACAGAAGAAAAAATACTGATAACGCACCACACATGTTCATCATCGGTCTGAACATAGATCACGTAGAGTAAGGTTTGCTGTGGACGCCTGTGGCACAAGTCACGTACATTGAACTATTTGCTCTCGCAAAAGCACCTCGACGGAAGGACTGGCAATAATGGTTGAAGTAGAACCTATCAATGGCTGTGGCGATTTCGTCCGTGAGTGGGAAGTTCTGCTTTTGCTCAGGCGTCAAGCCTGACACCCATTCCTGCATCTCTGGCTCTCTCATGAGGCTTGAATGAGTAGATTGATGAGTTCACTAGAATGCTAGGACAGAAGTCCCAGCCTCACCTATCACAGTACAACTGGTCGCCGCCACCAACCATACAGTGAAATGGTGCTTCTGCATGCTTGGCCAAAAGATCCATCCAGACAGGGTCATACCCGGACTTGAAGCCCGGACCGCGGAAATCATCCTGATTTACGCCGGCGGAGAACCCGTTGCACTGGTTTGGTATAAATATGGCGATTACTGCACAGCGCGCACGGCCGTTGAATGATGGACTTACGGAATGCGTAGCCCACCGCATATTCTGCGTGCGACTGGGAACAAAGAATTCGAGCTGTTGACCATTGTTAATGCAGTACGTGATACGCATCTCATGCGACCCTAGTGGAATTTGAATCAAGAATCTCCAAAATGTGAAGGTCCTGCGTTATCAGTTTGTTCAGCGTGATAGAACCTGGAGTGAATGTTTATGAAGTATACCCTCCGGGGCCACCATAGACATAGATTTCCTGTCCCGGTATAATCTCTTTACTCGCATTCATGCCTGGCTGTCGTCCATTTTGATAGGGCGATATGGGGCTAGCAGTAGGTAGAAAAGTAGAGTGGGGGTCTGCAGGGTGTGGACCGAGATCGAACGAGCGTGTTGGTTGAGGGGCATGAAATGAGAGGTCGCTATCTGGGTCCCATTGATAGGTCAGGGTCGGATGTGGTTCGTATACTGAGCCAGAGTCGGCTGTAACAATCAAAGCAGCGCCATGCCAAACGCCGTGCTCGTCGACAGTATCATACCTAAAACAGGTGGAGAAATGATGAAGATTATCTGAGATCAATTTGTCGTTGGAAACTGGCTTACCGAAGGAGTGGACCAACCATGAACTATGCAGGCATTAGACATTAGATGTTTGCATAATAGAACCACGAAACACACCTGGAGATGTGGGTTCATTCGTGCTACCCTCAGTGTCTGCGACCTTTCGACTGCGGACATGTGAGTCAACTGGCTTGCGATGAGGGTTGACTGAGTCGGATGCTGATAGTGGTATCCAGGTTGGTACTGATAGCCTGGTTGCTGGGGCGGAAATGCTGAAGGAGGAGAGTAAGGAGGCTGGGGTATGTGATACCCTGGCTGTGTGTAGAGCTGATCTTTCGGTGGTACCGCGGGCGGCAATGGGGAAGGTGGAGGTTGTGGGACATGGGGACGAGGAGGCAGAGAAGGAGGTGCGTGAAAGCCACCAATAAATTCCTCATGGAGTGGACTGATGTCTTCTGCGATTGAATAGCGGCTGTCGGGACGCCTTATAGAAAGCAGCTCGTCCTCCTGTACGACGATGAGCAGAGACCGAGCTCGCTGTGTGAACGGCGTACCTTGCGAGCTCGTCGCTGAGCATGCCAGCCTGGAATGTCCATGGCGATGATGGGTGTATGAGAACAAGATTTGTAGCTCAGAAATGAAAGATATTGGTTGTGATCCGCTCGCTCACATGTGACGACGTCATTCAGTTACAGCAAACATGATCGAGTAACCAATTGAATCAGTAACCAGTGTCCGACTATCCAACATGATCCACTATTGTCGTAACTAGTTTGCCGTCCTTCACCACCGTCCGCAGCATCTCTGGCACTGCCTGCTCTTCAAACACACCATCTTCCTCCCCTTCCACTGGCAAGCTTACGTTGATCGCACTACACTTGGCCGTCGTAATCTCAACACCAAGACTATCCTTTGACACGTATATCTGCCCAGAGTCCGTAGAATCTATCTGGATCATGGGCGCCGATCCTGTGATCTGTAGTGCAAACGACGGAGCACGCGTTACGGATATCGCTGATACTACAGACTCAACCAGCACCGAAGTGCCCTGGCAGTTTGCTGCGGGGGCTATGTCAGAACCCACTCTCTGAAACCAGCACTGCATTGTTCTTACCAATGGTCACAGCATTCACTTTACCCTTGATCACAATTGTGCTATTTTTGCATCCATAGATGTTCACAACATGGTTGATCTCAGTGTTTTCCACGGTCAGGGACTTCTCGTTCTCTTGATACTCCTAAGCGATAGTCAGTGGCAGTGTGAAGGGCGATGCGACGGTCCATACGATAGCCCATTTTTTCCCTTCTAGAGCGAACTTAGATGGTTTCTTGCCCGCCAGCGCTTGAGGCTTGGTGGGCTTGATGGGTTTCTTCGCGCCTACAGGACACGTTAGCTATCCAATTTAACAGAACAAGTCATCCTACTCACCCACTGGGGACGACGAGCTCGGCACAACATTATTTTCTCTTAGCGCCGGATTCTTGTGCGTCATCTCACTCTTGTCGACCTTTCGCAGACCCTTTGTCACGTCTTCACCGCGGTTTAGTTCGGCAAAGACTGCGGCTGTTCCTCCGCCACTGGACTTGAGCGGCGCAGCGGGTACCTTTGGTGTCGACTGGTATGCCTCAACAGTGATACCCTTCCAGATACGCCATGGGGTTGAGTTTATGGCATCCACTTAAACGAAGAAACGCACCTGAGCGTTCCAGACCAGCCCTGTCGTGTGGTGCTCAATCACGTACTTCTTCGACTCATCTAGTATTCCAATAAATGCTTTCACCCATTCAACGTGTTTGGGATCTCTGATAGCATTGTTACTTTTAGTGTGACTCAAAGTAGACGCAATGCAGAAACTTACTTGGACTTAAACTCCTGCATCACCTTATTACCGTAATACGCAACAGACTCCTTGATATCCCCAATATATGGCCCAGGTTTGGGCTGCATTGGCCGATTTAGAAAGTCTTACATGTATGATCTTGAGAGGGACGCACATTAACAACCCATCCAACCTGAGGCGCTGCCTCGCCGAGGAATGAGATATGGGTAAACCAATCCCTCTCTTTCCTGTTGGCTTCCTTTGCACGCGTGATCGCCTCAATGCCAGCCTGCAGTGGTGTCAAGAGGGCATCTATCGTCTTTTGATCGGGCTTCTGACATGTCGAACTGAGACGGATAAACTCGCGCAGGTCCTTGAATTGCTTTTCCACCATGGAAGACTATAAACATGTATTATTAGTACACGGTCAATGGAACAGAAGATATCATTGAACTATGATAGCAATGACATGTCGAATAAGTGACTTACTATTTCAATTACAACAGGACTAGCGAACGATTTCGTGAGCACGACAAAGGGCTTAACCTTTCCATTCATGATAAGTTCATCGAAAGCCGTTACGGCCTTGGGATCCTCAATGGCTGCAGGGGTAGGTAGTGAATGTACCGGAGCTGCAACGCGTGGTGCTGAGGGTGTCGAAGTAGGTGGTGAATGGGTATTGCCAGAGATAGTCGTGGGGTATTCTGCTGAACTGTCGGTAGATCCTATACGGCGGTTAGATTTATCATGCACGTCAGCGATGTCCTCCAGTCGTGAGGTGGCCGCTTCAAGTCTATATAAAGGTTGAATTCCAGTAATCAACCGGTTATGAGTCTTTCTACACTACGTACCGCTTGATTATAGTGGCTAGAGAGTGCAAACCACCTGACATGTTATCCGTACGTGCTGATCGAGCTAGTGCCAGTGGGCTCACTTCGTCTTAACGACTGACTTGACGCGGCCATATGATATAACAGGTATGATATATTTGCAAGTGTTATAATTTGAAGCCCTTCGCAGCGCCGCCGGTAGACTCGGAGATGCACATACCAAACAGAAAAACAAGAGCGAGTCTCAAGTTGCGCTCTAGGGTAGAGATTTTAACGACTATCACTGGAGCCTCTCTGAATCTTGCTGCAATACTGGCAGGAAGAATTGCACTTCCATTGACTACTCCGTCAATGTTTCAACTCTTGGTATCTTGGTCCCCTAATTCGTTAGGATCGGCCATACTCTCATCCTCATCCCAATCCTCCTCGGCGGCGCTCTCTAGCGCCTTCTTTTTGGCCTTTTTCCTGCGGCGGCGTTCACGCTCACGTTGTTTGGCCTTTCCAAGGTCCACCTTGGATAGCCCTGGGTTCATGAGCATGTCCAGCTGCACATGGTGCCCGTCAGCAAGGCAAAAGCACCCGGAAAGTGAGGGGTGAAAAGATAACCTTCTCCAGTAAATTTTTTCGTGCGATCCGCCGATTTAGTCTCAAAGATCGTGTTTCCTGGCAAGAAACGCGGATGCCAGTTGGTTTGTGAAGGAGTTGTACATTGTTTTCAGTTTTGTTGATTGATTGGCCACCCTGGAATGTGGACATAATATCAACAGTACTACATATGACGTTGCATTGCAACCTACCGGCCCACTGCCTATACGGTTAATAAGGAGATGTCAGGGATTGCAGAAGAGCTGTTCAAGAGAACGCACCGCGAACAAAGCTCTCCTCTAAATCTTCTTCTTTCAGTTCTGGTAAAACGCGTGCTTTGTGTACCTTCTTGAGTTGAGAGTAGTTCATTGAAAGGTGAGAGGGCGAGAAGGAGGAAAAGGTATCGTTATGCGGAGCAACATCTGTCACAGAGCTGGGAGTCAGTTTGTATTCAGAATTCTGTTGTGCTGGAAGGATGGACAGGATACCCACGTATGGTGCTCTTGTGAGGCCTTTTCTAGCTTGCGCAAGCTGCGGCTTGATCTTTCAACGAGTGGAGGGTTCTTTATTGTATCATTCGATCCCATTTCAGTGTCTTTCGTCAGACGTAGACCTGGTGACATGTGCTATTCGTGTTCAGTGTGTATGTTGAGTGGACGTACGAAATGTCTCCACACCGTCCTTTGCGCTCTCGGAATCGTCGACTCTTGAGCCTTGGACGATATTCTTCCGCAAGAAAGTCGCAACGTCCCTCCCAAGCTGATTTTGTTGGTCGTAAGTTTCTGGGTCAATTATGGCTCGTGCACTGATAGCATCGTTCCTCATTTTCAGTCGAAAAGCTGCCAGTAACATGTCGTGTTAGTACTCAACGATTTATACAGTGAAATATGCTGCATATCAACCTTTGAGGACATGGTCGTCACCTAATCCGTTGACGTTGAGTGGATTCGCACATGTAATAAAAGGGATGCATCCATACCAACGAAAGTAGAGTTTGCAGCACGGTAGAGGTTTCGATACGTTGACCTCGCGGCGGCCCTCATAGATGGGGTTATGGACATCCTAGCAAGCACTATTCAGTGGATACTTGGTGGATGTTCGTTTCAAAGCTAGTACAACACGTGATAAATGTTTGCAAATTGACATTGACAGTCATGATCACCACTAACACATGTCGCGCCACCGAGATTCCAAGATTGGACTACCACTGGTGTTGCCTAGAAATTTTTTGTACTGCAACATGACTCTACAGGCTTTTTCCGGACCTCCTGCTCCTGCCCACAAGAGGTGTACACAGTGCCTTCTCAGCGCATACGTACCTTCCAGCGGTATGCACTCTCTGGTCTTCCTTCGAGACAAACAACGCAATATTATCGCATATATACTTACCAAGATTGACGAATCACATTCGCGCTTCTCTCAAGAGACTTGTCGGACCACGGGCCGTCAGCTTCTGTTACTAAATCTTGCTGTATAGCACCTTCTTTGCCAATGCTGTTATATCGTAGTCCCGGTCTCTCTACGCTGCTGTGAAGTCTACTGCTTCAGTACTGTCTAATAGTTTCTTTCCCTGTGACCATCCTCCGCTTTTCAGCGTTCCGAGTATGGTGCCATGATCGGGGAGCTTGGATCCGTCGCTCATCTCACCCTGAAGCACAAAAATTGGAAAGTGGTATACTATTTAGTATTATACGTCTCAATTCCTTGTACACAGCAGTACAGCAAGGTTCTTCCTGCACATCATGAATACGATTAATACACCGTATACCATCATACTGTATAATATTGTAAGACAAGATTCAAACACTATGCAGTGCACTTTCTATAAACCGACTATGGTTCTGGAACCCTTTTCGGCGGAACCACGGTCTTCTCCACAAAACATTCCACCTACCACTTATCCAGCGTGATCACCATCGATTCATGTCAGTGATGGGAAAGTTTGTTGATTGAGACGCGACTGGTCATGTGATGCAACGCGACGTGTTTATATAAAAGTCGAGGGGTTTGGTTATCAAATCCCCCTTTTCAACTCAGGTTCATATTTAGCTCGCCCCGCGTGCTCTCACCTGGCCGCCCTCTACCGTTCGCCACAATACTTTCCCTCCCCTTCTCTATTCTACGATGTCCGCCAAGAGGTCCTCTGCCACCAAATCTGCCGCGAAGAAGACCGGCACGAAGACAATCCCCGCCCATCCTCCATGGGTGGACATGATCAAGGTTTGTGAAATCCTTTGTGTTTGTGGTTTCAACTACAAGGCGTTAGTTTTCTTTGTGCCTATAACCCGTTCCCAGTTGCTGCTAGGGCGTAGGGTATATACATCACGCTATTTGGTCCCTGGCTTGTTATACTTGTTAACGTAGCAAAATATGTACCTATCTAACGCATTATTCCTTAGGAATGTATTACCGAACGTACCGAAGACGCCCGTAGCGGTGTTTCTCGGCAACAAATCAAGAAGTACACATTCGTTATACATTGGCAATGGCCGAATAATTAATAGTGGTAATCGTAGATTCGTCGAAGACAAGTACAAGCTTGAGATTGGGCCGGCGCAGAGCACTCAACTCGGTAAGGCGCTCGCGACTTGGAGCGAGAAGGGCGTATTTTTCCTTCTCAAAGGTTGTCCCCCATCATCCCATGACATGAGTTGTTCATTGCACTTACTTTTTCATGTCAGGTCCCTCGGGACGCGTTAAGCTTGCGCCAAAGAGTAGAACAACGGATGTATCTACTAAGGAGGTTAGTATCGCATCCTGTGTTCCTCCTGCAACTAGTAATTTATTTACATAGAATAAACCTGCTGCAAAGTCAAAAGCAGCTGCAAAGCCAAAGACTACAGAAAAAGTAACCCCTAAATCTGCTACCACCAAATCTGCCGCCAAACCTGCCGTCAAACCCAAGACATACTCTTCCAAAGGTAGGGCTGCTGTGCCTAAGAAACCCACCACTTCAGCCAAAGCAGTGGCCAACAAGAAACCGGCGGCTAAGCCGAAAGCAACTACTACAACCAAGAAGGCTGTGGTGCCAGCGAAGAAGGTCGTTGCGGGTAAAGCAAAGGCCCCTTCAACCAAAAAAACGACTGCCCCATCCAATCGTTCATCTGCGAAAAAGGTATCTCCAGCTGCTCGCCAGGTAGTTCGTCTTTCTGACACAATGTAGGTGGTGACTGGTACCACAGCTACAGCCAAAGCCAAGGTCGCAGCGAAGAAAGCTCCTGTCAAGAAAGCTGTCGCTAAACCCACAGTAAAGACCCCTACAGCCAAAGCGGCCCCAAAGAAGAAGGTATACCTTTAGCTCATAAACTAGTAGTGCTCGCCATGCTAACGGTCTGTCAATAGGTAACGAAGAAAACATAACCTAATACCACACGCTTCCTTTACCCTTTGTATTTTCTCTCATCTCGTGGCCATCTATATCGCACAGAGTTACTTTCTGGCTCGATCATCAAATTATCTGTCTAGTGTATCGTTTTTCATCTCATCTTTCGGTTTCTTCGTCCCCGTCGGCAGTCATCCTTATTTGTGTAACGTAACTTATTGCTTGAGCCTTTATGTACCACAACCCAGCACGCGCTCATCTTCTCGGTCCTAGCTTACACATCCTGTAACACATTCAGCGGATACGAGGGTAATGATCTATTTAATCATCCTGTAGGATATTAGAACCAAAATCCTTTTGATATGCTTCAACAGAATTTTGGTGACTTATTGGTGACTTATTCGATATTGTGCAACCCTATATCATAAGTTCTCCCAATTTGTGGTTAGGGTTTATCAACGACCAGCTTTTTGAATGGCCATGAGGTTGAAGCGTTGATGCCCGCCAACTCTCCGTATCTGTAGCCCCTCCAATGGCTACAGAATACTACCCTACAACTCAGTATCAATCTATGCATTCAACGGGGCCGCCCTATATATCACCCCGCCAAACGTATCCCTCATTCATCTCTGTTCAGGACACTTTGAAGCTCCAATTTAGATGGATCTTGCGCGGCCTGTATGATTCATTCCGTTGGAATGTCGTAGTGACCACCGTGGCGGGGTGCGTCCGATTTCTTGTGGGCCGAATTTCCTGACCATATAAACATATAGAGATGCTGAAATCCGAGCCAATGTGTATAAATCACTGTTACTCAATTCATTATCGCTCATTTCCATTTACACCTTCGATTTTCTAATCCTTCCACTTTTGCAAGACCGCCAAAGTTGGTTTCATCGCAATATCGGTTGGTTCTACCATGTTCTCTGGCTATTTCCCGTGGTAGGCGGTTCATTGTATTTAAATGTATGTCCTTTAGTCTCTATCAGCCAGGAAAATTCTCCAACACAGTTGAATACCCCTTCAGAGCTCATGGTGTTCCAACATTGCGAAACGCACTTACACCTTGCATTACGGCACTCGTGCGGCCACCCATCAACCTCCTGCTACATATACAGGGATGTTAACAGCCATCGCTACCTCAGCATACAGAGTGGTCATGGTGTTCAATTCTGTCGCCGTGTCTTTCGCTCTACATAGCGTTCCGTATGTTGGAAGTATCATTGGTTTCATCTTCATGTGTTGGGTTGATTCGTATGTCACCTTTCAAAACAGTTGAATATCACTGAGCCATTGTTTTAAAACAGTTATTATTGCTTTGAGTAAGTTCACCCCTTATCCCTAGGTTAGATATTTCTAATTTGATTTCCACAGGTTCGCGTGGATGGCTCGAGGTTTATCGTTACCACGTCGAGTTCGACATCTAGAAGAACGATGGGCCTATTATTTTGCTTTCGGTGACACTTTTTTTTTTTTGCCCTGGTAACTACCACCTAATCATCTGCATACAGGCTTACCGTCTGCTGCGCTCTGTACCTGTGGAACCGGGCTTGCTAATGCAGCAATCTTTGCCCTCGTTTTCCCCGCGGTGCGCCCATTGTTATACTTTTTCGGACACTCTAACATTGTGAAACAGTATATCATCCTTGCAATGGTCGCCAGGCCGGTCCCAAATGATCCCTATAACCCAGTCCCGCCAGATGATTCACCGGCCGATAAAACAGGATCCGTTCGACACCCTTCGCCATTTGTCCCCATTCGCTTGCCAATTTTTGCCCTTGTGATGTGGCTGAACGATACCATTGTACGAGTTCTCAGCGTTGGCCCTCGTAAACGTCCTGGGCATACCCGCACATTAAGTGATACAACCGACGCTGTTGAGGAAGGGCACACAGAAGTAAAGGACACTTCACGGGCACCGATCCGGCCAGCCCGCGGTCGAGTCAACATAGGTCGGCGGAAAGTCGATTAGTGTAATTTGTAGACTTCCTAACCATGTTATTATACCCGAACACATATAATTTTTTTCTAAAGAGGTTGTTCAACCAAACCCTGCCCATTCTATGGTCAAATAGGACACTTCCTTCTTCTCGTCATCCCAACCACACAACAAGTGTGCCTTTTTAGTGGCCGTTCCCAGTCTTCCATGAGCTACAATTTCCATAGGCCGCAGAGAGGACACCGGTGAATGAAGCACTGTTGCCGCAAAGTGTGAATGGTATCGCAGAGGATCGCCTAGATTATGGCGGCTGTCAGTGCCGAACATTGAACATCCCAAGAGTGAAGTAACAAAACGAACCAGGGTAGACCAAGTAGTCCCCACCAAATTTTATACCACCACCCATAAAGTAGCCCTGCTCCCATAGACTCCTGAACACGCCGCACTTGGCACGTTCTTGTATGGTTGATGGATAGTCCCAGATTCCAGCGTCTTTCGCCGAAGAAATTGTCGCATAAGAACAAGAGTTGGGATCGTACCATCCCAGAGAAGCAGAAGAGGATGCTGGTATGACGACGGTATGGCCGACAGATCCAACTTTAGGTTCAATGTTTCCATGATCTTGAGGAGACGGACTATCTGTTATTATCTCGGAAACCAAAATTGAATCTAATCCATTGGAGCCAACACCTTCTTGAGCGAGCTTGACTTTTGCTGCTCGTCTTTCCTCGCGTGCCTGCCGCTTCTGGAGGGCTTCAGTTGTCATTGCACGACCAGAATTGACATTCTCTTTCGCTCCCTTCGCCTCTAGTAATGTTAGCTGGTGTTTAACGTCCTCCTGCTGTTCTCCGTTCCATTGCTTGAGTTGCTTAACATTGGGTGATGGATGGGCTTGGACATCATCCACGAGCACTGCAAACCCTAAAAGGAACACGAGAAGGTGAGGACGTCTCTAAAGCCGCCGTACTAACCACATACCATTCTCCACAAGTAAGACGACTTCCTCCGGCATAAGGATTAAGGGTACTCCAAGAAATGCATTCTGTTGGGAGAGATGGGGAAGAGTGCCAGACAGGATGCCACATATATTGTGCTTTGAGCGAACGACTGCAATGTCTATCCTTGACGAAACTTCATCAATTTCATTGGGAAAATAACCGAACTGCTACAGTACCGTCTACATCCCAAATGTAGGCCTTTTTGTTTGAAACCCGAAGGGGTATTCGCCGTTCATCTGTAGACATGTACGCTTTGGTGATTTTAGTGAACAAATTGCAGGTATTCTAAAGTCGAATGTGGAATGAAGCTGGGATAAACCAAGATAAGATGAGTCTACATACTAGATTACCATAATATCAACGCTCACACGATCCATCTGTCTTTTAATCTCGTTGTAACCCAGCCACCGACTTCGAGCTTCCACATACTTGGTACAAAAGTCAGACTTAGGTACTACCGCCATGAGTGCAAAACGTACACCACTTATGGGTGCTAATTTCTAAGATGTACACAGATCATGGATTCTCTGGACTCGTTGCTACTCCATCACCACTAGCCATGTTTAGAACTCACGCGAAACTCTTGGGTACAGTTAAGAAGACACTCAGTAGTGGCTGCGTTTGGCTCCCCGTAATGGCCCCTCGACTCCTGCCTGGCCACAGGTGATGATCCCGATGCCCTTGTCGCCTGAATGCACGTTTAGCATTGTACCAAGAATGGTGTCCTGTCATTCAGGCAGCTCGCATGTAGCGTATGGCCTTTGGTACTACCCAGCATGTACAAGCAATCGGCTGGAATGCAGAGGAATTCACTGTTATCGAGATCTTCATTGATCAGTGCATTCTTTCCTCCTTCTGAGTGATACTCACGAGCCTATATTATAGTATACTTGATGAATAACTGCACTAGATCTACTGCCTACCTTGAACTAACCGGTCATTAGGATGAATTAAGAAGTTCTGTTCGAGCCTTTGAGGTAAAGGGGAGATGGCGTTGGTCAAGAGTTCTATGTTAACACAGCGAAGTAAATTAACAAATTTGGTCCAGTTCCTGAACACGAGGGTCCAAGATATCCTCCCGAAGTAGCTAGTATAGCGCTATATACTGCTTATTATACTTCAGAAAGTCACCAGAAGTGGCAGGGTTGCAGGCTCGGATAAATTGCAATAACTTTGAATTACTGGGCTTGCTCGGCCCGGACCCTCCTCCAAACCGATCAGCTATCTAATTTGTTAATTCCTCCGTTTCCCTCTCCTGCCTCCACTGAACGAAGATGGCTGCTAAAATCCAGGATGCTATGATTCTGTTTGGTGATTCAATCACACAGGGGGGATGGGCACCAGGTCTGAACGGCTTCGGGGAGCAACTCAGTCGTACGTCAAAATACCTATCACCCACAACAGCAGCACTACTGATGAGACTGGTGGGAACAATAGATGTATACGCGCGGAAGCTCGATGTACTGAATCGTGGTCTGGCAGGCTATAACACGGACTGGGCAACGCCCGTTTTGAAACGGGTAATTATAAGCGTCGTAGTATTCTGTGTACCGACAGGAAGATTGACAGATATCTTCCGTTTGTCCCAGAGCCTCGCAACTGTCCAAGACCAAGAGAATCTGCCGAAGGTCCAACTTTTGATTATTTGGTTCGGGGCAAACGACTCTTGCATTATGCCATCTCCACAGCATGTCCCGCTCTCAAAGTTTGCAGACAACTTGAGAGACTGGGTTGACCTCGTGCATTCTCCTAGTTCTGAGCATTATTCACCGACGACGCGTATCATTTTGATATCTCCGCCTCCGGTGAATACATATCAGCGGAGAGCAGATCTGGAGTCTAGAGAGTCACCCCAGGCATTAGATCGCAAGTTTGATACTACGCGACAATATGCGGAAGCTGTCAAGGACGTAGCTCGAGAGAAAGGTGTGGGATTTACTGATATCTGGACAGTCGTATGGGAGGCAGCAGGAAAGGATGAACGATCTTTGAGCCAATATTTGTCCGATGGACTTCACTTGAATGGACCGGGATACGCTGTGTGTCAACATCTATTTCGAACCCGACAGACGACTTACTTGAAGATTTGCATAGCTCATGTACGGCGCGTTAATAAATACTATCATGGAGAACTATCCTGATCTACATTTCGATAATCTGCCGCCGACTTTTCCGCTTTGGGCGGCACATGTGGAGAGCAACACATAATTTCAGCCTTTAGGTAGGGCGGATGAGCTTAGGGCCAGTGATGGTACATAGAGTCTTATAGAGGGTATGTGTATATCCTGGTGCATCATGTCGTACAGTGAGCTTGAATTTTGCGAGAATGCTGGAGACATGTTGGAGACATGGAGAATACTTGCTCTGACAGCAACATGTGTGAGACTAGTGTGAGACCCCAGAAACGCCACCTCATTTGGTATCATTTCATCCTAATTTGGAGCAAACGGACAAATGCATCAAGGCACATGTCTACGCGATCACGTGCAAAGTTGAACATGAGCCAAATAAAACAGAAAGCAAAAGGCAGAGACGAGAGAGCGTGTCCCTTTGCACGACATATACCGCTCGGCTCAAGAAACGGCTGCCAGGGTACGACTTTCGTCCTCTCCAGCTACCCGGAGACACCCCTTTTTCATATTCTTGGTGAGAGGAATGCTTTGTACCAGCAAGAAATGGAATTTACTGATTTATTTGGACAGGCGCGCGGGGATTGGACCCACAACTGTCCACAAGCCTGGTTTGCTTTCCCTTTTCAGACGTGAGAAGCTCTCTGACGCACCTTTGGCCATACCATCATCTGCTAATTCTTTTGGTTGTTTCTTGTCCAGGCGCGGCCTCCTCCGTCGACACACTCTTTACGCTTCCAGGTTGGTTCCTTTGTCTCTCACTACTGCTCCATATTGTGCGTGCAAGTTTAACAGTCCATAAATGAACTTGGCCATCATGCAGTGTTGGCTAGTCTGGGAGGACAATGGAGCAGTTATCCCCGCAATCTCGATCTTCCTCGCCCATGTTCAGATTACTGACCACCATTGTCCTCAGTCAGCTGTCATACATATAATCACTCACAGCTCTCTACGATTCGTGAACCAGGGCGCCACTGCACGCTGGTTTGTCCTTTGTGCCAGCTCCTGCTTTTGCTGTCATCACTAACCTCTCTCTCTCTGTATATCTACACCAACCTTCCACTGTGCTATCACCTGTGCCATCACCTTATATGCCAACGACTCTGTATTACTTGCCAATCTTTGTACCAACAACTCCGCTGTAAAACCGCCGCAACCAATACTTGCACCATTTCTGATGCCTGTACCTTCATCCACAATGTCTTTCATGGACCGCCTCGTAGATTCAAGACAGCCATTCAAGAAACACAAGAGTAACTTTCACTCGAATTACATTAACGAGATGTCCTTCTTCAACCGACCTTCGACTTCCCAATATCTTGTTCCTCCATCTGCCCCATCACGCAAGCGGAGCCAGCGCTCCATTCGTACCGAGGTTGATGACTTTTTGTCTTCAGACCTTGAGGCCTCCTTCGCTTCGACGGTTTCACTACACTCTCCCCCTCATGAACCTGTCTCCTTGCCTGAGGAGTTTGCAATGGATATCTCTCCCGCTCCTGCACCAAGGCCCAGCCCAAAGGCACGCCCTCGTGCCTTCACAAGCGCGGCTCGCCTATTTGGAAACGACCTCAGCAATAACAGGGAAACGGGATTGAGTCCTGAACTGGGCCCTGCTCCTTCAATGAAATCGGGAGCGAAGAAGACACAACGTACGGCTCTGCCTATGGAATGGCTACTGGCTGCACCTGTTTCCGATGGGCCGAAGTCTTCAGTGAGTATCGTGTTCGTTGCATAGTCGACTTTAAGGCTGATGTTTCTTGCCTCTTGGGTCAGCCTCCTCAAGAGCCCCCATCTCCCGTGGATGACGCTATGGATGTCGACACTTCGTTCGCGGCTGACCGACCTCCTACTGCAGTTTACTCATTTTCGCCGGCCCCAGCGTCGGCAGCACCCACCGTCACCACGTTCAACAAACTTTTCTTTGACTCAACGTCCCCGCGCCGTTCATTAGATTCTCCATCAGTGTCTCAACATAGAAAGCGTCGTTCATTGTCACCTGAACCAATACGGAGTTTTGAATTTGACGATTCTTCCTCACCTATGCAGCCATCGCCGTCCCAGTCGAAGTTGGAACGGATGGCCGGCAACTCGGTTACCAATCGCTTAGGCAAGCCCACTCTCGAAGGCTTAGGCGCGCCTTCCTCTTCATTTCCAAAGCGTCCTCGTCGTCCTGTGCTTTCAGAATTGGTTGCTCCATTCAACACTCAACCACTTCAGTCTGCATACCCTGTCCTAACGTCAGCGAGAATCTCTGAAGATGATTCCAGTCCTAAAGGGGCACCTCCCGTGAGGCGCGCATTCTCAGCACTGATACCTCAATCGAACTTCCTTGAGGGGCTGTCCGACGAATCCTCCTTTGATGGTGCAGACATGTCATCACCAGCTCAGGCCTACTCCAAACGCCAGCAAGTGAGGACAATAAGACGTTGTGACGGCACGGAAGACTTTAGACCACTTACTGGAGCTACTGCGATGGTATCAAAGGAGAGCCCGTCGTCGAGGTTCATGGCTGCAGGTATGCCGGGCTTTGGTGATAACGAAGCTCATGGAAAGATCTTACCATGCCACCGAGTACGAGAAGACGGCTTGATGAGAATAAATTGCCAAACCGTGTGTTGGGTCCCCCGTATTCAGTTTTAATTGCTTACCTGTTTATTTGCAGTTGAATGATGTCCTGAATGGTGACTATGATTCACAGATCGTTGACTATCATATCATCGATTGTAGATTTGACTACGAGTACACTGGAGGCCATATTCCTAAGGCCGTCAACATCAATACCACAGCCGCAGTAGAGGAGCTTTTGCTCGGCCCGAGTTTGACTAAACCCAGACCTTCGATAAGCGGAGACACCGTTAAAAAGACGATTTTAGTTTTCCATTGCGAATTCAGTGCTAAACGAGCTCCTACATTGTAAGTATATTTATCTGACGCATCCCGTCTTACTTTCGCTCATCATTGCCTGCAGTGCCAAACACTTGAGAGCCAAGGATCGTGCAATGAACAACCATGTATATCCCAAGATCCACTTTCCTGAGGTTTACATTCTTGAAGGTGGATATTGTCAATATTTCAAGACCTCCCCACAACATTGTGAACCACCAGCGTACGTGACTATGGACGATCCTACTCACGCTGCTTCTCGCCGTGAAGACCTCGACCAGTTCCGCAAAGCTCGATTCGGACGCCACAAGTCCTACGCTTACGGTGACGGATCTACCAAGACGTCCTTAATCTCACAACAACAAAAGAGGAACACGGCGCCCAGCGGTGGCCCGAATCAGGTTTTTGCAGCCGCTAACGCTGCCCGCACACGTAGGAGTGCCGCTGCCCTCATGACTCTACCCGAAGACGCCAATACCACCGCCGAAGCTGAGGACACAGACACCGACCTCGGTGACAGCCCCTGCCCTCCGCCGAACAAAGCCGCCACACTCAAGAGCAAACGACTCGGACGTGCGCCCCTCACCCGCGCAGAAACTTATCATCCTGTTCGCATGGCTTACTGATGCCCAAACATCAACATTTAATGCCCGCAATGTATATCATGCCCACCCTTAAGATACAGGTCGAGTTATCGCGGTATCCTGGCTGCATGTCCCACCAACGCAACTGTCGAAAAGAACATCGCACGATCTCTTATGTTTCCTATGATTTGACGAGGATCAAGACTCGCCCCCCCTATGCCCTATCCATGGCACACCGCTCTTTTACACTGAGAGCAACCTCTCGATGCCGCCTCCGCGGCCCAATTGCTCGATCGCACTATGCAGCTATCGACTCGACAAATTTGCCGAGCAATTGCTACAACCTCCCGGTTTTCCTCTCTAGCACTCACAGGATTCGAACTTGTTTGACCAATTACTATTTATCCACGCGCCTTGTGCGTTGTAGCCATCTCACCAGATATATTTCGTTATCTCTCGGACCACCACAATCTTGACCACATACAAACACCCCGATCTACACCCCTCTCCCATTCTTATATTTATACACTCGCGCCCCTTCCCTTTTTACCTTGCAAGTTCTTGCATCACGAATCCTCTGGGCAGGCTTTCTTTTTCCATTCAGGATACCGTCTTTAGTTTTCATTTCGTGACACCAGTTTACAGTGATTCACCCCCAGTTGGGTTTCACCTAAGCATCAATATTTATGACATTCCTCATTTTCATAGGATCCCTACATAACCAATGAACAATAGTTGCAATGCCAATCCCCATCCCATCCTTATAGTCTGTAGTTTATACTACATATGTGGATTGGTTTCTATTGAAAACACAAATACAAGTTGTTTGTCGAGTTTTTGATTCAAGCGCCGTTCGAACACGCGTTAACGCGTTTCCGAATCTGTGACTTCCGAAATCTTTAAGCCTCTCGTAGCTTCCACCTTATTTTGTATCTCAGTCCAGCTTCTTCTCATGTTCCAACGCGATCCCAGAGCAGGTGCATTTCTCGGTGGGGATCGTGTATCTGGCCAGGACATTCGTGATCAAAATGGTATGTGTGCTTAATGTCATCAAGAAATTCTCTTGACGTAGTTATGTCCAGTTATCGCTGCCCAATCTATTGCAAACATAATCAAGAGCTCTCTGGGCCCACTAGGCCTGGATAAGATGCTTGTAGACAATATCGGGGTACGTGCATATTCAAGACTTTTCGGTTGAAGACGCCAGAAAGCCTTATCCATAATTTTAACTAATTAGGAGGTCACAATCTCAAACGATGGTGCCACCATCCTCTCTCTGCTATCAGTCGAGCACCCTGCTGGCCGTATATTTGTTGACCTTGCTCAGAAACAGGACAAGGAGGTCGGGGACGGCACGACATCTGTGGTCATCATTGCTGCAGAACTGCTGCGGCGCGCCAACGAGCTTGTCAAGGCCAAAATACACCCAACTACCATCATAACGGGGTACAGATTGGCATGCAGGGAGGCGGTTAAGTTTATGCAGGATCAGCTTAGCATCAAGGTCGAGGCTTTGGGGCGGGAGGCATTAATAAATGTTGCAAAGACGACAATGTCGAGTAAAATCATCGGAAAGTGTGTTTGTTCTTTCATGATTTTTTTTCGGCAACGGGATCTAAAGCATATTCCGTCGTAGCGATGATGATCTCTTTGCACCGATGGCTGTGGACGCCATGCTAGCCGTGCGAACGATAAATCTACGGGGAGACATCAAGTATCCAGTCAAGGCTGTCAATGTTCTCAAAGCACATGGCCGGAGTGCTCGGGAGTCGCTTTTCGTTCATGGATATGCCTTGAATTGTACCGTCTCTAGTCAAGGTAAATGCTTTTTTATGTCAATAATGTTATCAGACTGATCACGTATTCTACTAGCAATGAAGAAACGCATCACGAACGCCAAAATCGCTTGCTTGGATATCAACTTGCAAAAAGCGCGTATGCAACTGGGAGTTCAGATACTAGTTGACGACCCCAACCAGTTGGAAGAGATCAGAAAACGGTCAGTGAATGTTTCGTTTCCTCGTGGGGATTCAACTGAATTGCCTGTTTGGTGGGCAGAGAAGCGGAGATTACCCTTGAACGGATTCGGAAAATTCTGGCGGCAGGCGCGAACGTTGTGCTGACCACTAAGGGGATCGATGACTTGTGCTTGAAAGAGTTTGTCGAGGCTGGTGCAATGGCAGTCCGTCGGTGTAGGAAGGAGGATCTACGTCGCATAGCGAAGGCCACTGGTGGCACGCTCGTATCCAGTCTCGCTAATCTCGAAGGCGAGGAGTCGTTTGAGGCTAGCTACCTCGGTACCGCAGAAGAAGTTATCCAGGAGCGCATTTCTGATGATGAACTTATCCTCATCAAAGGGACGAAAATCGTGAATTCCGCTTCTATCGTCCTACGAGGTGCGAACGACTACATGTTGGACGAAATGGAGCGTGCGTTGCACGACACTCTTTCCGTGATCAAACGGACACTGGAGAGCGGGTCCGTTGTTCCGGGAGGTGGGGCTGTTGAGAGTGCCTTGAGCATCTATTTGGAGAACTTTGCCACGACATTGGTATGTTCTTTGATTGATCTGTCCAATGCAAAGTCTTGATTATTTCCAATTAGGGATCTCGGGAGCAACTTGCGATCGCAGAATTTGCGGGTGCCCTGCTATCTATCCCCAAAACCCTGGCAGTCAATGCTGCAAAGGATTCTACTGATCTGATTGCCAAGCTGCGGTCATACCACAATGCCGCACAAAATGCCCCTGTTGGGGATCCTAAAAAGGCATTGCTGCGCTATGGCCTTGACCTTATGAATGGAGAGGTTCGGGACAACGTGGCTGCTGGTGTCCTTGAGCCTACAATGAGCAAGGTAAAGAGCTTGAAGTCAGCATATGAAGCGGCCATATCATTATTGCGGATTGACGATGCCATCCAATGTGTCCCTGGTGAGTTGTTGATGGTTGGGGAGCTACATGGACCGTTTTTGATGTTTCATGACCTTTACAGAATCGAAGGGAGAGCCGGACCCGCATGGGCATTAGACATGTACGCAAAATGTGTATTAGACGTAGTAGTAAAACCAATTTCATTAGCTCGGCTATAGTTGATTTTGAGACGCGTGGAGTCACGTGCAGCGTAAGTGAGAATCAACATAGACTTGAGGTCGATCTGCAAAGTTGGAACTTGTTTCTGTCACTCCGGCCATTGCTTGGACGCTGCACGCGACGACGTCCTTGTCACCGCGTCCATTTAACTTTACTTCCATATTTTCTCCTCCGCCAGCCCAGCACCGGGGTCAGAACGTGGAAACGCATGCCGCACGAGCCACCGCCACCATTTCTGCCACAGCTCGCCCAACGCTTCCAGTCTCTCGTTTGGTCATGTCTTGACGCGGACCTTACAAGGACTGCTGTGTTTCATGCAGAGAGATACTACTCCGTCGACCAACACAACCACGACTCACGACATCTCTATGCCACTGCACTGCTCCGCGAAGGCCAGACCTACTCGGCCCTAACTCTGGTCAATCGTCCGTCTTCCATTACTTGTAGTGGGTGCATGGAGATAAAAGCAAAGTGCTGCACGGTACTAGGACGACATCGACAGGCCCGCGAGGCGCTAGAGGCTTCCATGCAAGATCAAACTTACGTGCCTTCAGGTGGGTTTAGTAGCCTTTCACGGTGTTCCCTGTTAACATAGCACACACTTCCCAGCTTCCACTAGCCGCAGGGCTGCTCAACCATTTCCTGATGAGGCGGCTCTACGGTGTCGATCGGGATCCATGGCACTCAAAGGCAATGTTCCAGAAAAGGCATCTACTAGCTTTCGACAGGCTCTAGCTCTGAATCCTCATCTGTGGGAAGCATTTGAAGGGCTCTGTGCTTTGGGTATGACTCTTGTGGCCGTACTCTTAGTGTCTACTTAACGACAAAATATTGTTTAGGCTCAATACCTGAGATTGACGATGTATATCCTCCAAGGCCACCGCCCGTCAAGCGAGTGCCACCAGATGACGTGCCTGGAAAGCCTGTCCCCGTTGTCTCTGGTGCTGGCTTCTTCACACCGGACCCCGGCAACCCTAGTAATATGTTTCGCGCATGGAAGCCCGACTTATCACAACCTCAGCCCTTCCGAATAGCACCGCTACCAGGCCCCCGTGATTCAACGTAAGTCACATCTGTCTTTTATCGTTTTACAACCGTTGAGAATCTTGGTGTAGAGCTACTAATGACTCCTTCTACCCTGACAACTCATTCCAGCAGGCCCACCGCGCTACCAGGTCGCAACCTATAAATATCAGCTCCCTCCATGCCCCTGCGCTTATCCCCCGCCCCCTGTCATCTGCAGACGAAGCAGCCCCGAATCCAAAGAGGCAACGGTCCACTGCGCGGTTGCCCGAAGCTGCTAAGAACTCGGTGCTGAATAAACTGAGTTCGGACGACCCGTTGAAAAAGGCACGCGCACGCCCGGCCTTGATATTTGCTAACATCTTCTCATCTTCCGGTCGTCGTTCTCAGCCCACGACGTCCTCTAGGACTGCCGGCCTTGGAAAAGTCAATGCTCAGCCGATGGTGTCGAACATAGCGACACGCAGAAGCACTCGGCTGCTGAGTGGGACGGGGGCGAAGCCGTCGCATACGTCCAAGGTACGATCACGTCACAAGCTACTTCTAATATATGATTGGTATGCTAATGATATTTTGTGGCCTCTCTTTGGATATTTGCGCAACCCTAGCAGTCTACTACTCGAGGGAGGCGGCGACAGTCGGTCAATCCCCGGTCACGGTCAGGGGAATCAGAAGCTGAGGAAGACATCTTCTCCGGTTCTGGAGAAATCGCTCAGACGAATTCTCCTCCCTCGAATGCCCAGTCACCGAGATCAGAGGTCTCACCATCCCCAAGTAATTGGACAACGGCGCATGAACTGGCGGCACAGGACGATTATGACGCAGAGCTGGCGGACTACTACTTGTACAACCTGACTCGGAAATTCGCCAGCGCTTTCCGTGCATTAGCGATGTACGATTGCCAGACATGCATTAGGGAGATAGAACAATTACCCCCAGCGCACCAGTCATCACCCTGGGTCCTTGCTATAACTGGTAGAGCGCATTATGAAAACTTAGATTTTGCTTCCGTGGGTTATTCTCGTCGTTGTGCTCTATGCGTGGTCTCTTATCTTTTTAACTACAGGCGGAGCGGGCGTTCAAGGCGGTCCGTGAACGGGAGCCGCATCGCTTGTGGGATATGGAAGTCTATTCTACCCTTCTGTGGCATTTACAGCGCAACGTTGAGCTTTCATTTCTGGCCCAAGAATTGCTCAATATCAACCCTCAATCATCACAAGCTTGGATTGCTGTTGGCAATCTGTTTTCGCTGCAAAAGGAGCGATCACAAGCTTTGACATGCTTCCGACGAGCCGCGCAGATGGACCCGACGTGTGCCTATGCATATACACTCAGCGGACACGAATCTATAGATGAGGACCTCCACAAGGCGATCAATTTCTTCCAGTCCGCTTTACGTGCAGACCCACGCCATTATAATGCATGGTACGGACACGTTGCATTGCCACTTGCGGCCCTGCTGACGACGATTAACAGGTATGGATTGGGGACTTGTTACCTGCGCATGAGCAAAATTCGATTAGCGGAGTACCATTATCGGAAAGCTGTCGAAATCCATCCAAAGAATGCAGTTCTATTAGGCTGCGTAGGGATGGTGAGTGGAGTCAATGTTGTCCTAGGGTCGTGTGACGGTATTTGATTGAACGGGACCGCCTTTTTATTTGTTCACAGGCTGTCGAGAGACGCGGGGACCGTAACGCAGCACTCGCACTCTTTAATGATGCTGTGAAATTGGCGCCTGATAACGCGCTAGTTCGCTATAGAAGGGCCAAGATCCTTGTCTCGATGAGGAAATATGAGGTACGGAAACCTGTGACGCTTCTCTGCCCAAGTAACTACGGAATGCTTATCGTACTGAAACAGGCTGCGGTGCAGGATCTAGAGTACTTGAGGAGCTCGACGCCAGAGGAGTCGAATGTGGTGTTCCAGTTGGCGAAGGTGTACCGGCTGATGGGGAACGAGACTAGGTCAGCACAGACGCTAGCAGTAGCTCGGGACATCTCTCCGAAGAGCCTGACCAAGATCAAGAAGTTGTTGGAAACAGTGAAGGACGAGTTAGGAGACGATAAGATGGACGAAGGATGATGGTTACTATTAGTGGAGACATTTCTTGTAGATATTAATTACCGATGGATTTGGCGGACTCTGAGATAGTACTGGGAAGTCGTGGAAAGTGGGGTGCTGATGGCGCCTTATCGCCCGATCGGATTTGGGCAGGAGATCCGAGTCGGTCGGTGGACTGGTCGCGTGACTGGTTTGGTTTGCAGCCAGAGTCAGAAACGTAATCAGTATAAAGTTTCGAGTTTCCATTAACGAGTCCCCCAAAGTTCGACCCGCCACCCAGCATGTTCAACTGACCGAGCCTCTCGTTGTGCACGTCCCCTTGCTCGCTGTCCCTACCACCGCCGAGTCACCCTGCTGACTGCCTGGCCCGACCCCCCCTGTGAGAATGGTCAACACACTCGCCCGTACCAACAAGAACGGCTCCCTACTATTTGAACCCGAAATCGTCTATCGTATACACCAGTCCTGACCAAATAACCAGGTAAATCCAAGTCTTGTACAGCAGTTTACTTCACAAAGTTGCTGACGCGCACCCTCAATATCGTGTGTTTAGACGCCCAAACCTCGCAGCATATTCGTATCACCATGTCTGACACAGTGAATCTCTTCACACTCGCCCGTTCAAAGCTGAACCTATCCGTAAGCGGCCGCGACACATGCAGTCTGCACCGTTGGGTACTACTAAAAAATTCCATCGTATCTTCGCCCACCACTCCAACCAACTCACCCGTCTCTGATGTACATGCTGCTGACGACGACACTGCCGACACAGAGGAACTCGACGCTGATGCTTTCATGTTCCCCGACGCTGGTAAACTTCGTGCTGACGTCAACTCCTCCGAAGCGCAATGGCTCGACTCGCTCCTGGAGACTCTTGGTGACGACGACGACGACTACTTTTCAGCCGAGTCAGACCCCAGCAACTCGATTCCCGTGGATGAAGACGACGACCAATTGCTGACAAGTCCCATGGGTTCACCAGCCTCGTCATCCGACGACCTTTTAAACCAGTCTACTTGCTATCCTCTTCCTATTACTGTATCATATTCTTATCCTCTGCTATATCCACTATTTCACCCTCCACTCATCTACCCTTACGAGCTCGATTCCTCCTTTGACTCTTCTATTTCTTCCCTTCCTGCCCCATATGAAGACCCCCTTCCGTACTATGACCTGGGCGATGCAGAGAACCTCTCGGTACCGGATGCCATAGAAGATACGTCGGACGACGAGTCTGACGCACCTCTCACACCTTCTCTTGGTCGCTCCAGTACCTCGCTTACGTTGGTGGACCCAGCTTTCATTCCACTTCCAGTTGAGCGTAGTAGGTTGCGGCATACCATTCCCCACGTCCATGTCGAACCCGACGATCCCTATTTTTACCCCTTCGAGCTCGACCCCCTTCCTTTCCCAGGCGAACACCAGCTTTATAATAACTACGAAGAGTGTTAGTCCCTATGCTACCAATCCGTTTATCTACTTTGCATGCATACTCCATCACATGTTTCATCTCTTTCTTGTACATCTTTATCTTGTTTTAGTCACTCACTCATTGTCGGGTTCCCATTCATTGTTGGTATCGCCAGTTTGTAGACATCAGGACCATCGCATATTTGTTCTGATTCACTGTCTCCACAAATCTAGAGTTGAATTTCGATATCGATCACTTCCGTTCCCCCAAGTCTAAGATATTCACTCCAATACAGTCAAATTGCCTAACTCGGTACCTGTGATATACTGTAACGCAGTGTTATTAAACGCCGTTGGCCATTGACGCGACGCAGGAAGTGGATAGCACCGTAGCGAAAGAGCTTGATGGAATTCAGCTGATCTCCATACTTACGTAATGCGGAAAACTGACCAAGTGTTAAAAGATAGGGCACTTTCACTTCTAGCTTGTGTCTGGGGTTGCTACATATCATAGAAGACGTGTCACAACGACGGGCCGCACTCTTGATCAAGTTCTGTAATAGGGAAGTCAACACGGACACACACACCTATCAATATAGTCCGCCAGGCGGTTCGCGACTAGGAAGAGGTACGGAAGGCGAGATCTTGCCCAATTCGCCTTAATGATGTTCTCGTAGAGCTCCATGTCGCAGTGGGGCATGAAACAGAGTGTCGGCCGATCTATGGCATATGCCGCATCCTGTTTGACGCCGACCCCACAAGATGTCAGTCAGTCATTGGTGGACGGTGGGATAGCCCGGTCATCCGAAGGAGATGGGCCCGGAGGAAGAGAACTAACGTTATTCTCAGTGAGAATTTGTATTTGGAGCTCATTAAAGAGCTCGTGATCATCCGCCGTAAAGACAGGATCATACATGGATATCCTTGTGCGGTCCTGGTTAAAAACAACGCGGCGTAACCCGCTAAGTTCTCATTTGATGGCGGAGGCGATCCGTAACCCGAATAGGATGGACATACGATGTGCAAGGCTTCACATATGGATAACAAGAACGCGAGCTGCGCGCGTGCATTTTGCGATACGGCGGGGCTGCCTAGGCCAAGACACAACACGGCCTCCGGGGTGCAGGCACAAGCAAGGGATTCAATAAAAATATCTACATATAGTACATATTGAACATGTACGTTAGATAGGACTTAACGTGGGAGTGGCACAAGGACAAACGTTGGCATTGGGAAAACCAATCATCATGGCCAAGTTCGTCCTGAATGCGCCGAACTAGGGAGAGAAGAGGCTCTCTCTCCCGCTGGGGCTTATTTTTACGTTTCCTGCGATTCACAGAGGTAAAAGGTTTATAAAAGTCAGACGAGGACGATGGCTGGTTGGTGGAAGTCATGATTAAGGGCCGCCAGCTCTGTTCGGTAGTGATGGTTTGCGAAAAAAGCAAGGCCAAACAATGCCGTTCCTGAACTGGTTCATCATTGAATGCACTTCACGGCGACCAGTCTTCATCATTCCGCATGCCAGCCTGCTGTTCTACACGTTCAAGGGTCCTCTGATTTATCTTTGACCGTACACACACTTGCCGGGGTCATGCTTCGAGCTGACTCTTCTTTGATATAAGGCGGAAGCGCCGTTCACGAAGCCCACTATGGAATATAGTACATATGGCATTTTCATGACTCGTCCACAATAGATATGATCACAGGGACTTGAGCGCCCACAGATCATCTCCGAGGTAGAGCGTAACGTCCACGCCCACATCCTTGTTGATTCGCCGCATGTCCTCGGTCCCCAACTTCAAAATTCCAATACCAACCGCGTGTTCCTTTCCCTCTGCATAGATAGCGACAGCCGCTCCTGCGGGCAGGGCCGCGTCGGCTGGGGGGAGGTACCCGCCCTTGGAGGTCAGTCCTGGGCACATCATGGGCGCACCTGCCAGGAGAAATCGTATTGCGCCACGGTCTACACCCACTTTAGGGAGGATGTATGGATCTAAATCAATCATAAGACGTAACTTTCAGTGTCTGGTGATACGCGACGTGTATCCGAATGAGTCACATTTGTGCAGCAGGCGTAAGGTTGGAAAGTACGGCCCGTCAAAGTGTTGGACAATGAGAGGTTCACCATGTACGGTATAGATCGAGACGTGCTCTCTACTGCGCATGGGCATCGATTGTACAATCTGATTGCGCAAGATAGCATGGAAACGCACCATTTGACGTGAACGAGGCCCTCTTTTTTCGGCCAGATTACCTCTAATGTCTCAGGCTCTATCTTCCATTGTGACAGAACGGCTACGCGAATTGCCCTCTGTACCGAAGTTTTGACGGGCGTTTGCCCCGCGATGTCGGTAGAAGGGCTGAATCTGACGGTTTAGGCAAAGTTAGTACTGGTCTTGATGGAATACAGAATGGATCTACTTCTTGAACATGAGAGTTTGGACAAGCAATTCACGATTGAAGATAATTGATCACCATTCGGGAGTGCGAGATAACGTGACAACTTTGGGGTGACTGAGTGCCAATTGCCATTGTGGAAAAGCATCATAGTCTTTGTTCTTTGATTCTACATTATTTCTTATGCTAATAGTACATAGGTTAGGGACTCGAGCGCGGCAAGAAGACAGCAGGAGGATAGATCGACAAAACAATGGAGGGCGCTGGGAAAGTTGGTCGTGATTTTTTAGGTACAGATAATTGTCGTGAGCAAATGAAATACGTTTGCGAAAGCCAAGTAACGGAGGCTGATAACTGGGAAAAATCAAATGATATCCTCGTCCTTGTCCTCTAACTGGTCAGGTTTGAGCATTCCGGGAATCCTCATCGCTGCCTCGCGTTCCTCCTGAGCCTTCTTCTGGGACTCGAGTTCCTTCTCTTCTAAGAAGAGTTCCGTATTGTCACCAGCTGAAAACTCCTTCAACTGAATGAGGAAATCGCGCAATGCCAGTTTGAAACGATTAATGTCATTGTGATTATCTCCCAAAGCGTTGACGAACGTCAATACGTGTGTCCTGATAAGCGATAAGTAAGAATGGGAGATAAGCCTATTTTTGAGATATTGATACGTACGGCTGGACATGAGGGAAGGCACTCTTGAGCAAATCAGAAGTATAACTTCTCAAGTGCACAGCGTTCGGGCTCGTCGTATTACCCAGGGGTATCCTAATCACGTTCAGTTCCACAAGCTGGAACATGCGTGCCAAGAGTACACTTTGCAGCTTGAAGCCACTCTTGTGATCTGTATCGGTCAAGACGTAGAAAGTGTCCTGCACAATACTAAGGAAGTATTGCTGGAAGAAAGCATTGCTGATAGGCTCCGGTGCACTTGAAAAATTATTGACAACTTCCAAGCATACTGTAATATAGTGATCAGTTGTTAGAACGCACATCTCGGAGGCGGGTACCTACGATTGAGCCCGGTATCGGCAATGTCACGCATCGTGTGCTTGATCGCCCAGATGATGCTATCCATGAACAGCTTGAATTGATTTGGCGGAATGTCGAGCAATGCTGCGCCATAGAGTTAGCATTGCTTGCAATGAATGGTTTGTGATAGTTACCGGAGAAGCAATTCAGGTTGATAGCACGGAGAAGCTTGAAGAAGCCGACTCGATGCTCAGGGAATTCGGAGAAGTCTTGGTTTATCATGTTCAAAGTTGGCTCAAACACAGCATCGAGGATGGCCGGGACTTGAGGGGTGAGAAGGGACTGGCAGAGACAACGATTTAATGAGGTTGAGAGATATGACCGAAATATGAAAAACACTACGCACTCCAAGGCGACCCATAATCGTAGCCATTACATTTAAGACCTCCGCATCTCTCGCCGCTGGCACGTTACGGTTATAATCGCCAAGTATCGCGTCAAGAAGGGGTGGCATGAAGTTCGCATTTACAGACTCAAGATCCTCGGCTTTTTTGATGTATGTCTCCATGAGTTTCAGAATCTCCTTTTTGACTGTGCGTAGTTGGCGAACTTTGGGCGTCTTAGTAGCAACGACACCTATAATTTTCACCCTAAGAAACGACACACAGAACGTTCAAATACAACCTACCCTCGGTGGCGACAGTCTCGCTGATGATCCCACTCACAGCTTTGTATAAGCCCAGCATGTCTAAGAATATCCGACCGATCTGAGGCAAGTAGAAGCTGCCTATGGATGTACATGCGGACACGTTTGTCTTTAAAACGTTAGACAGAATCTTGATGTTGTCAGTACTGGCAAGCACATCCATACTCTGCGCCGCTTGGGCCATAAGTGAATCCCACTGTGAACTAACTCAACGGATAAAATGAAGGATATATGATAAAACTTACAGCATTGTTCGGTAAATCCATAAGTTTAGAAATCAGTTTCTCTTGCTGTGGTTTATTCGGTTGTGCTGAGATCATATACCCTACAGCCTCGTAAAATGTATGGACCTTTTTTGGGGGACAAAATGAACACAGAGTACATTTTGCATATGTTATGGGAAACGACTTACTTGCTGAGGGGATAGATCAACGGTAATTCGATGTAATAGACGGAGGATTTCGTCAATAAACGGTTCTTGTTCACCAGATTGCTGCATGACAAAATGTCTCCGGCACTTCTGCGCAATCTTAATGAAAGTATCACACGCCATATCTTGTACACCTATATATGACATTAATAGTGCGGAGAAGATTACAGGTTAAACGAAATGAACCTTCGTGTGTCTCGTGCATAAACTCGAATAGTTTGTTAACAACGGTCTTCAAAAACTTCCAGTGGGCCTTTAGGAATCGCGGATATTGCCCAACAATATACATGATATCAGAGGCAACAACCGCCTTGTTATCTTTGCCGCGTTTAATCTCACATAGTCCCAAGAGGTCCTTGATAACAGTAACAAGGAAACGCTTCTCCGTTTCTTCGTCTAAAATACCATATTTAGATTGTAATCACACTGAACTCTATGTGGAACTTACTCATAGCTCCAGAAATCGAACCAATAGCCCAGCAAAGTGTGTTGAGGTTGTTCCATGACCACTCAGATCCATCGACTTGTTTGGCGAGTTTCTCCGTCAGTATCGTCTCCGTGTCCGTGACATCAAGGTGAGTAAGATACACCAAGAGCTCTCGCATGGACTTGTACAAAACAATGGTGTCGCTCTCCTTCATGAACTCGCGGACTATTTCTCCTTCGTCATTTTCGACAATGAGGACCTTTTGATAATGTCATCAGAAGAGTAGACATCAAAAAGAAGAAGAACAATACCTCCTCGGGTTTGACCATTCGTTCAATTACAACTAACCGCAGATTCGATAGTACATCGCTATAGATATTCTTCCTCAAAGACATTCCACCCAGCATACTCTGGGCACCGTTATTCCCAAGACTCAAGCCCATAAGGAGGCCAGACTCCCCGATGGGTAGGCTTTGAATTTCTTCGTAGAGTTCTGCAACGAGCTTGAGCCAATACTCTAAGCAAATCTTGAAAATTTCGCGTTCGTCGACTTGCGACACTTTAACCATGTAGAGATGTGCATTGAGAAGTACATCGCGGTTGGCTTCAGTTTCTACGGCACGCAGGTGGTTCGATAGGAAGTTTGCGAGGAAAAGGGCAAGATTAAGAACGAGCTCCTGACCGGCGTCGCCAGCGTTCGCATAGGCCTGAGCAATATTCGTACTTGGTGGGATCATGCGATTGACGGAGGTCATGACCATGGCGAATAAGATAACAAACTTGGGATCGTATTCTGGTCCAACATTGAGTGCGGCGATTTCAGCGAGACATTTGAGGGTAACATTCCGAAATTCGGGTGCCTCGAGGAACTGCGCAGAAACACTGAGCAGAGAGTGTCAGTAATCTGATTGGCACTTACGCGATTCAAAAGTAAGTCAATAATCCTGGTCTCGAAAATGTATCCAAGTGGGATCCAGTTCAAGAACTTGAGGAGAGTTTCCAGCGTTGCCTTGATCAAAGATGTCTTCTGGGCCTCTTCGAGAACCTCCGAGCACAATTTGAAAATCTCAGAGAACTCGCCACACATCTGATTCTTGAGATTTTTGATCCTGGTCTGGGTCATTTGCTCTGCAGAATAGTCGAAGATCTCCTCTGAAAGTAGCTTCAAGATAACCATATTGTTTTCGCAAAGAGAAAGGTTGGTCTTTGATGACTCGACAAGCTCGGTTATGAATGTAGGCCAATTATGTGGCCATTCTTGTTTCAGTATCTGTCAGACCGGCAATAAGTTTCATGATGAAATGCTAGGAGGCATCCACCTAACTTGAACGAGAGCCAAGTTGAGCTTGTTGATGTAAGCTTTTTCCTTTCGCATCGCGACCTCATCCGAGGCGACTTTGACATTGACTCCAACAACAAAATTGCGGATACCTGTTCGAGATCTGCTCAGCCTGAGTGCAGGTCACCTTACTGCCTTGTTTCTATACCTTGGCGCTGGCCGTCGGGAAGTGTTTTCCATCGTGTATTGATTAGTTTCTCCAAAATCTGCAGGCCAATGTACTAAGAGGGACCCAGTAAGAAGAAACGATCTGATGGCCATGGGTGGGAATCGCACTTTAGATTGTGGGAATGAAGACCTCTCGAGAATATCTGGTACTCTTGTCCAAGAATCTGGATGCTCCTCCAGCTGGGTAAGAACTTGTTGGGCTAATTGACGCTGAGGGTATTTAGATATTAGATTAACGAGTAAGCATAAAAAAACGCGCTAATCGGCGCACCTCCTGTCCCACGCCCGTGTAAAAAGTCATAACGACCTTGTCTAAGAGAGTAACATCGAAGTCACTCGAAAAATCGAGTAAACCCTGGAGAAAACCATGCTCAGTAATCAGTAGATTATGGGTAAATTATAGTATGTACCTCCATGATCACAGCACAGATAAAGATAAGTTATCCTTCTGAGACTGTGGCTGGCAAAATGGGGGGCAGATATGGTTGGTGGGAAGCGCGTTCACGTCGAGAATGTTGTGTACTTGGGCAAAGGGCCAACTTCCACACCCAGGCTTGTATCTCCGATTCACGTGATGTTCCCGGAGTTAACAGGACTGGCAGTCTGAGTTAGGCCTGACGTCAACTTGCATCAATCCTGAGGCCTGATTCCTCAACTTCAAGTTGCTTCTCACCGTCATGGAAAATCTCCCCAAGACCCAGCGCGCATGGATCATTGAACGTATGGGTCCTCCGTCAAAGGCGTTACGCTTGCGCTCAGACTGGGAGGTTCCCACCAAGCTCAAAGCAGGTCAAGTGTTGGTCAAAGTGCAGGCCGCTGCACTCAATCCTGTGTGAGTTCAAACATGTTCGATGAGTTTTACTTGCCTCAAAAACTCCAGTGGATATAAATTGATGAAAATGTTTCCAAATTTTGCTGGCACCGGGCGCCCACTTCCTGCAGAGCAAGATCTCGCTGGTGTCATTGTTGACGGAAACGGCACACAATTTTCTTCTGGTGACCAAGTCTTTGGTTTCATTTCCGTAGGCAAGCGCATATATACCCAAAATTCCAGACTTGTATCTAAATCCAGTCAAGAGTTATCTCAGGCCATCCGTCAAGGCTCACTCGCGCAGTATGTTTGCATGCCGGCAGACCACCTTGTCATTCGTCCGCCCAACATAACACCCATCCAGGCTGCGGGAATCACTCTTGTGGCGGAGACAGCATATGAAGGGCTCATCGATTTAGGCAAGCTTGAAGCAGGACAGACGGTTCTAATCAATGGCGGAAGCTCTGCTGTCGGTGCCTATGCCATCCAGATTGCAAAGGCAAAAGGTGCCAAGGTGTTCGCCACCGCCTCCTTGAAGAATAAGGAGTTTGTGCTCAAAATGGGAGCTGACGAGGTTCGTCTCTCTGTTGTACAGGGCACCGCTTTCTGATAGAGTTAGTTCATCGATTATACTAAAGAACCCTTGCACCAATACCTTACCGCAAACCCCCCATCAACGAAATTCCAAATCATACTAGACGCCGTTGCCCTTATTGAACCCTCTCTCTATACGCACAGCCCCGCATATCTTGCTCCCAACGGAATCTTCCTATCCACTGGACCCATACCTAAAAACGCCTCAGCTACCGAATTGTGGAAGATGGCTAAGACAATTTTCGCAGCATACATCAGACCTTCCTGGCTTGGCGGAACTAACAGGCAATATAAGTGCGTCTCGCTACAAACGATCGCAGTATTTTTTTTTCATTGTTGAATATACATAGGGTCTATGTGTTGAAGCACAAGAAGGCAAGACTAGATGAAATCCAAAAGATGGTAGCAGATGGTAAGTAGATCTATTATAACCAGGAACCTTTATTCTGATAGTCAATTAAGGACTCCTTGTTCCACCCGTGGACTCGGTATACGATTTCGACGACACTTTGAAAGCTTTCGATCGGCAGATGTCATCACGAGCAACAGGAAAGATTATTGTCAAAGTCGATGTCTCTGGGTCTTGATTTATTGGTACGGTGTTGGAATTTATTCATTGACGTCCAATGGAAGCTCATGAAATTACATTATCATAGATTGCTTACACGAGTACGTTTTTCTTTTCCACGGCCTTCAGCGAACAAAAAATACCTTTGCACCTGTTATACCTTTTATCCCGTTTACAATACACAGCTTGGAAAAAAATTGGCAGCGATGAAGTAATCCCGGTGGGCGCGAACCTCACGACCACTGGAGGTGCTTTTTATGTTCACTTGGGATAGCTTGGTATCTCAACCATTGCGGCTACTAAGTCTTTCTAACTAAGGCAGTTGCTTGAAGGTCTGGCCACATAGTGCCATGAGTGTAATGTTACTAAGTAAATTGGATAATCTTTTCATGCGATCGCGCCTATGGGGTCGTGAACCACTCAACAAGAGGCTATACGGTGGCGGCGTTTACATCTGGTCTTCTTTGGAGTCGCTGGTTAATGATACACGTCGTCCTGGAATATGTTTAAAGTTAAGGGGATGCATGGAGCCAGCCCAGCCTCTCAGGTTTGCAGCAAGTTTGGAACTGTTAACGGGAGGGCGACTTTATGCGACGGTTGTTCAACTTAGTTCCAATCATCGAAAGTCGGACCTTCGCCAGGCTCACTGGATCTCGCATAGCCACGAATATCCGGGACAATGAAGAGAGATCTCTAAACCTCGTGTTCAAATTGAAGCACAGTTGAATGATATGGCACTCACCGGCCCGAAAACCTGTAATAACCGTACGATCCAGTACATACAAGGCCTTTGATACGTATGTATCTGCACTGCCCTTCAGTTACATCAGGTTGGCCTTTGGTAGGGGCGGGTTTGAAATACTCAAGAACAAATATAAGTATGTAATGGAATGCTGATAGCCAGAGTGGAGAATCTCTAGTTAGGCAGCAGGTAGACTTTGAAAATCCATAGCATCACATTCCTAAGCATAACACAGAATCGAAAAAGGAAGTACACTGGCAGTTGGATAAAGGGTAGCAGAGGGAGCAGACCAGTATATCCGTTCTTAACAAGCGCTTCAGTCCAGTTCTTCGAGACCCATATCGGCGAGGCACTTTGAAGCTTGAGTTGGTGTTACTGGTTTGGCTTTATAAACTATCAAAGCAAAGCCATTGGCAACGTTAGGGGGCCTATACACTGACAACGAGCACTGTCCAGGTCGTTGGAATGGATTTAGACGAATTTCGTAGTCCTTTATGGCGCGAGGACGGACGCCTGTGCCTACAAGAACAGAGATACATTGTTTCTCTGGCTCTTGGCTGACTGCTCTGCATACTCAGTAGTTGTAAATGGTGTATGCCGTATGTGAGCTGCCTGGATGACGGGTATCCATTCTCAAATCACAAGCGACGAGGACATTCAGAACACCAGTTGTGGTCAAAACAGAATCGAGGGGCTAATTAGGGGTGGAATGTAGATAGACAGACAATACACCGAGCCGCACTTTAACGGAGTTGTTTATTGAAAAACAGGCGACTTGTTTGCTTCGTCCAGGGGCTTCGCTACACGAGCTCCGTACATGACTAGTTTGATATCGTAGTATGGCAGTAATAGTGGAAGCTCGGGGGACCTGCCAAGTGTGAACACCAGTTGTAGTTGTGGGCGGTGACACAGTCTGTAGCTCATAATGGCAAGTAGTTGAGCTTAACATCCACACAAAGCATGTGGATCTTCAGTGATAGGACAGTTTTCACCAATGATACCAACTGTTTGAATCGGAAATTGGGCCATCAGGTTCGGTGGCGGCTTTCGGTCGGGATACTAGGGAGGAGAAATTGCGATGTGGGATGAGCTTTGGAGGCAGCTCCCAATCCCCTTCATCAGAGAGGCGCTGCCCCGCAAGCAGATCTTTTCCGTCTAGATGGTCGAAGTTTTTTATGATTTTGAAGTACTTGGCTATATATGGGGACTTGGGGTAAGGGCATAGTTTCCGACTCCTGATGGGGCCTGACCCGCCACGATGGCTCTAGAATCCATAGCCTGAGGTGCCTAAGGCAGCTATGTCGGAACTAAAAGAACTACCCGATTCGAGACAGGCACAAGGGAAATATCTGGGGGTCGCCTGGGTTTTGGGTAACTTTTCTATATGCCCTACGACACAGGATACGATAGAGAGAGTTTAGAATTTAGGATATGGGGTATGTATAAGTGCAGTATTAAGTATATGTACCTTGTTATCAGCGCATAGAACTTTGTGTGTTGGCGCATTGGGCAGAGGGACATTCCAGTCACATTGAGCACACTTTAATTCCAGTTCAGTAAACAAGGGATGGATTTAAAATATGAGGGCGTACCTCTGGAGTACAATATATCACAGATTTTCATGCCGAGCAATGTAGAATCGTCTTTGGTAGTAGGTACGATATTTTCCTCGCAAGCTGTGCGGGTCTCTTTCAGAGAAGTCCGAGTCAAATTTTCTGGGAAATAGTCCACCTCGCTTTTCTAACGCGCTGAGCTTGCCAAGCCTTTGAAGTAGGAGTTTTTGTTGATCATCGTATTTCGATGGTGAGGTCTTTATATCAAAAAAAAGAAGATAGGTTTGTTTTCTACCGTTTCTTGAGCATGTATTCGAAAACCGTGACATTAAATCTGAACCCAACGCGGTAGTCACATCACGTTTTGGTGATGTTTGAAGCCTAGTAGTCACGGTACTAAAATGGACCAACATTTACCAATCCCACCTATTACTTGCGACGCACTTGGAATGTCAATAGACGTACACGAAGCCATGTAGGAATACTTTTAAAGCATACTGTTTCGCCTTCATAACTGATTATATGAGGTTAGCAAGGCCATCCGAGATATGTTACCGATTATTGATCCAGAGGAGGACTACCTGACCATTGTGGCGGCCGAGGAGAAGATAGCAGCTACAGAATCGCGGAGGAGGAAAGAAATGGAGGCGGCTCAAGCAAACATGAAGGGTGACTTATTGTGATGTTTTGATCGTCACCACAGTTGTGAATTCTTCTCTTAGCACTTTCGAAGGCTTTGGAGGCAGCACGCGTTTCATCAACACGCCCAGCCTCTGTCCCATCGGCGGACGCTCATGTGGCAGCGCTGAATGAGCTTGACGTCAGCCGGTTATCCTTTGCCAAATCTATAAGCGACGTGGAAGGTCTTGTAGCCAGCCGGGAAGCGGAGCTTGCTACACTGAAGGAGGAGACGCATCAACTCGAAGAGTATGACCCTGCTTTAGAGCATAAGAAGGAGCTTGATGGCACTGCGTTTGTGGAAGTTACATCTTAATTACTTTCAGACATCACTGACTACGAGCAGGCTACGCCTTCGAATGTACGAGAAACTGGGTTTTGAACCGGTCCTTGACAAGAAAGGGACATTGGTTAAGATGCTAGTCCGTAGTGAGGCATCATGTTCTAACCTCGAAGTCACAAATTCCTTACCCATCTCACCAGGCACGCGATCCAGTGATGTCCATGTTGTACAATTGGACAAACAGAAGACCGATTTTGAACAATCTCAACACTTGTGGAAACTTGCATCATCATAACACTCATAACGATATATCATGCTCCATGTATTTTAGACTATTATTAACTTCCGCATTGCCTATCTTAACGTTATTGATAAGAACGGGCGGTATATTATGTATTCGAGAATATCCAAAGATAACAAGAAATAATAGCGACGGGTAGCTATAGATGGCTACGTTTCAACCTGGTGAACACAATGGCATCACGATCAGTGCATATGAGACATAGTGTGATCTGACCGACCTGAATTCCTGATTTTACAGTCCAGAATTTCTTCTGCTTGCACTTCTCAGCTACCTCCCGCACCTTAGCTTCGATCATGTTCTTCTTGACCTTGTGCTCTCGAAGCTCTCGATAAACAGCCTCCACAAGAAAGGTAAGGCTTGCTGTCTGGAGGGACGTGATCTGATCAAGGAGGAAAGGGATGTGTACGTTAGGGAAAGGTGTTTTGGGTCCAGCCAACTTCTTCACCGGGCCCGACGGTGGAATTGTAGAGGGTGATGCTGCATTCGAGCCAGGCGTGGTTGCGCTTGACTGACTCAAGTGATCAGGAAGATTTGGAACAACGAAAACACCGTCGTTCATCAACACTGGCTTGCTCTGCGAGACAGTCTTGACATCTTGTTTGCTATCCTCCACGCAGGTGGATATAAAAGTGAAAGGATTGATTGGAAGAGGGGTATCTGGAAATTGGTTTGAGCGTGGCATCGTGTAGAATGAGAGTAACTGACCGTTGAACAATTGTATTTTGTATGTGTCAAACATAGATGGACATTGCCCAATCGGAGTCTCCCAATATGGCCCTTTAGCAAAGGGGACAAGTGGGATGACGACTTTCCTCTTTTTTGCTAGTTTCCTTTCCCCATCTTCTGCTTTGCGCTTTGTCGGCAGGTTGGGAAGTTCGGGCCCCGGCGAAAGTCGGTCTAGATCCCACAATGTCACCTCAGATTGTTCGTCGTCGTCGTCTTCAAGCCAGCTATCCAAATCAGAGTCCGGTTCTTCCCCATCCTCTTCGTCTTCACCCTCATCAGCTACATCATCTGCATCACCTGCGGGCTCCTCTTCCCATTCCTCCCCGCTATCGTAACCATAGTCAAACACCAGGACGTCTTTTGCGAATGGCGTTCGTGCACCAATGATTCGGGAGTTTCGAGTCCATGTACCAAAATATCCTGGCCGTGCGTCTTCAGAAAATATGAAAACTTTCGCAGGCAACCGCGTGCGGTCATTAAGTTGAGCCATGCAAGAGCGCACGGCCACATCGTCTCCTGCTACTTCGGCTTCCGAAAGTTGGGAGTATATGTCACGTACGGAGAGTGGGTTATAGGTCTTTAGGCGTGGGAAATGCTTGCGAGCCAAACGTCGATACGAGCGACTGCCTGCTGACAGAAATAGAGAAGAAATTATTGAGTGGAGGTGATCTAGAGTGGCAGTGTATGAGAAGCACTATTTCAAAGATATTACAAGTATTACTGACCTGATGCACTCAACCTGGTAACATCGATTGGTGAGATTTTCACATGAAGAGTTTCAACATCACCATCGACGCCGTCGATGACAATGATCTCATCGTCCACCTTCATGGACGAAGATCTCCTCTTACCGTGAAACCAGTTGATTGGAGCAAGTTCAGCATCTTTCTTGAGCACGAAAGGTTTGAAAGACCTATCAAATTCGGATTGGCTGCTTGATGGACCAGCAGCCGTTGAGCCTATGATCTTTAAGGGTGTCTGTGGAGGAACTTTTTTCTGTTTGCCGAAGAAATTTGCCATGAGACTTCGAGATTTATCTTGTGCATCTTTTTCTTTCTTCTCCTTTTCTGCTTTGGCTGCTTTTCTCTCCAACTTTTCTTGTTCCTAAAAATCTTTTATTGTCAAATATCAGCGGGTAGCTCGGGGGACCCACCTTAATGGCTTTGGCTGTATCAAGAGGTTTTGGATCTCTCGCTTTAGTACCACTTGTCTTGGGACTCTGAAACAGTACCAATCGGTACAGGAATCGACCTTATAGCTGACATGAAACTTACAGAGTCGTTCTCTTCCCCTGATTTTTCGGCCTTCTGCTTCTTCGAGTTGAGCTTTTCCTCGGGTATATGAACCGACGCATTGAGGTCGCCTGCCACGTTTAGTTCCTTCTGAGGGAGCTTATTTGTTCCTTTGGGGTCCAGAATTACATCCTTTTCTTCTTGTGGTAGTGATTCGAAAAGAGCCAGAAGATCATGTTTTGCCTATGCAGTGTAAGCTGGATGGATGATAACCATAGTATTGCTCCTACCTTAAGCCTTTCCGCAAGCCTACTTTCCGACTTCTCCCTGGCATTTTTTGGTAGCCAGTTGCGATGTTGCTCCTTGACTTCCCATCTCCACACACAAACAGCAGCGGGTGCCCTCCCCCCACTGATACCATCCAGTCCATAGTTATTACGATCCATGATCGCTCTGATGGCGTTTTCCACCACGCTCACGGGGAAGATGGTCAACATTATTGATGTACTGTCTCCCTCCTCGTCATCAAGGTTTGGTAGTAGTTCTTGCCGAATATGCTTCGAAAGTACAGCCAATGTTTTGTCACTTGAAAATATGGTTATCATAATGGCTTCAGTGCAGTGGACATGCTATGCGTACCTTTCGTGCGCTAACTTGGCAATCAGCGGTAGGTGCTCATCTGGTATAACTGTCAGGGGCGTACCCCGCTGCTTGATACGTTCATCGAGCATTTCGCGGAATTGAACAATTTCTTGATGATTTTAGGGTACTTGATATACCAGAAGATGCCAGAAGATGTACCTTGTAGGGTTTCTGACTGTTTCTCGAATGATATACACTTCTGCTGAAACAAGACCTTTCCGTGCTTCAATTCGACTAAAACTGGTCGCCGCAGTTTCTCTAAATGTATGGCTTGTCATATTGAGGCCGTAGCGTTTCAAATCGCGTCGAACTTGCCTTCTGGACCCATGCTGGCACTCATGGAGAGGCCGTTGGTGTGTACTGACAAACTGTGAGTAACGACAAGTCTATAATGAGCGATTCGCGTACTATTGGTATTATGTGTGCCCGAAACAGTAGTCAAAAGGCCCTTTCCCCAATCTAAAGGCGGTGGGCAGTACAAGAGTCGGAAAATGGGACAAGAAACGCGCTGTGACTCCCGGCACAAGTTGTCATCTCAAGTCACGCGTTCGTGACACATAGTTATTTGAATAATGTCTTTCTTCAACTCCAAAGGCGCGTCAGCCAAAACCACCCAGAAACACGTTGTTGATCCAGCCTTGCAGCCATGGGTCGAGAAATAGTATGGAAACTAGCAAATCCTAGAGAATCAACACTGAATGCTTCCCAGTCGTCCCAAAACCATCGATGATGTTTCTGCACAGGAACACACAGTCACAATCCTACGCAAGGCACTTACGTCGACAAATGTAAGTTGAAATATACCCTACTGTGTTACCTTTACGCTGATTCTAGCATAGCTTCCTCACATGTTGTTCTATGGTCCACCTGGTACTGGCAAAACGTCCACTATTCTTGCTTTGGCACGCCAACTATTTGGGTGATTTGAATCACGGGTTCCAATTCCGAGTGATACTGAAGCCGTTTTCAGCCCAGATAACTTCAAAAACCGCGTACTGGAGCTTAATGCATCCGATGAACGTGGGATTGCCATTGTTCGCGAAAAGATTAAGAACTTCGCCCGCCAAACACCTCGCGCACAAGCTGTGTCTTCCGACGGCAAGACATACCCATGTCCCCCCTACAAGATTATAATACTCGATGAAGCAGACTCTATGACTCAGGATGCTCAAGGTGCCCTGCGACGCGTCATGGAGACGTATGCACGGATAACACGATTTTGCCTAGTGTGCAACTATGTCACCAGGTAAATTCTAAACCTTGGCGTCTCTGCGCACTACTTACAATGTATTACAGAATTATTGAACCACTTGCATCGCGATGCTCAAAATTTCGATTCACCCCTCTTGACTCCTCCTCCTCGCGATCACGACTCGTTCAAATAGCACAAGCTGAGCACGTCGACGTTGATCCAGAGGTTGTTGACACTCTTATAAACACCTCCTCGGGCGATTTGCGTCGTGCTATCACGTACTTGCAGTCTGCATCTCGGCTCTCATCATCTACAAACCCTCCTACGATAATAACACCCGTCGACATTGAGGAAATTGCAGGCATTGTACCTAAAGCTGTCATTAATGATTTTGCGGGCACTTTAGGAATTGAGGTGGAGGGTGCCATGAATGTTGACGGAATTACAAAAGAGAAAAATTCTTTTAGTTCTATACAAGCCAAGGTCAAAGAATTGATAAGAGAAGGGTTTTCCGCTACCCAAACACTGTCCCAGGTCAGTCTCCACTGCCTTATCCATCTTCCAAATCTTAAGGTGTCTTTTGTAGCTACATGACCTCATCATTCTGCATCCTACGTTAAACGGACGTCAGAAAGCTCTATGCGCTCTCGTATTTGCAGAAGCTGACAAGGCCTTGTGTGATGGTGCTGATGAAGAGTTGTGGATATTGGAAATTGGTTTGCAGGTCCACAAAGCAATTTCGTGATATTAGATTCATTGCGTTATATCATCTTGTTTTCGTTGTCTGTTCGCAATAGGTTTACTCGTCAAAATCGTAATTATCAAGCAATGCACAACTGTGTGCTTGGTTATGAGATGACACCTCATAGGATGTTGTCAGACTCCATGTTTATTTAAATTTAGTTCACGTCTTCCTTCACAATCGAAACATTACGTTTACACTACATTATCGCAGAGGGAATGTGCATAGTATCGAGGAACACCAGCAGAGTTTATTTTGGCGAGCAGAAGTAGTACGAAAAACGACAAAAAGCAAGGAAGAATAAGACGCAATAACTAGCACCTCAAATCAAGTTCATCGAATGCCAGCGGTTGCTTTTTGTAGGGCACGCTTGATACCCAGTTGTGCCTTTCTCAGCTCATCAGCAGTCGAATCCTCGATCTCTAACTTCTCCAGTGCCCGTGCGAGCTCCGCCTCAACCTGGGACTTAGCTCCACGTTTAAGCTTCATGCCGATCTCGGGCGAGGTAATGGTGCCTTCGACCTGGTGGATGTATGCCTCAAGGTCAGACTTGGCCTCGTGACGAGCTGAGAACTCCTTGTCAGCCATCTTGAATTGCTCAGCGTCCTTGATCATCTGGTCAATCTCAGCGGAAGAGAGACGGCCAACAGAGTTGGTAATGCCTGGAAAGATATAGATATTAGGCAGTGCGCTAACACAAGGAGAGGTTGCATACTGATCGACGCCTTGCGGCCGGAAGCACGGTCTTGAGCAGAGACTTTCAGGAGACCGTTGGCATCAACCTCGAAGGTGGTGACGAGTTCAGCCTGGCCACGAGGCATTGGGGGGATACCAGTGAGCTCAAACTCGCCAAGTAAACGGTTGTCGCGGCATTGTGTTCGCTCACCCTCGTACCTATAGTTGAACGTAAGTATATCAAGGTCTTTCAACGAATGGCATGTGACATACACAGGGAAAGTAACAGTGGTTTGGTTGTCCTCGACGGTGGTGAAGGTGCGGGACTTGTTGGTAGGGATGGGGGTGTTGCGTGGCACAACGACACCGAAGACATCGCCCTGCATGGCAACACCGAGGGAAAGAGGAGCAACATCAAGAAGAAGGAGGTCCTTGGTCTGCTCTGATGTTTGGCCAGTAAGAACGGCGGCTTGGACAGCAGCACCATAAGCCACGGCCTCGTCGGGGTTGATAGACTTGTTCAGTTGACGTCCACCAAAGAATTCGGACACGAGTGCCTGAATTTTAGGGATTCGAGTGGAGCCACCAACAAGGACGATGTCGTCGACCTTCTCACGGGGCATCTTGGCATCCTTGAGGACCTTTTCAACGGGCTCCATGGTGGATTTGAAGGAAACGGCGTTGATTTCTTCGAAGCGAGCACGGGTGATGTTCGCCGAGAAGTCCTCTCCCTATGGCAAAATAATATTAGTTCATGTTTGCAGAAGGTCTGACGCTGAGCTGCCTACCTGGTAGAGAGAGTCGACCTCGATGGTAGTCTGAGTAACGCTAGAAAGAGTACGCTTGGCGCGCTCACAGGCACTCCTGAGACGCCTGAGTGCACGGGGGTCATCTGAAATATCGAGCTTGGTCTTCCTCTTAAATTCGTTCCGGAAGTGCTCCAAAAGAGCGTTATCGAAATCTTCACCACCCAAGTGAGTATCACCAGCAGTAGCCTTAACAGCGAAGACACCACCGCTGATGTTGAGGAGGGAAACATCGAAAGTTCCTCCGCCCAAATCGAAGATGAGGACGTTCTTCTCCGTTTTTGTTTGACGATCGAGACCGTAAGCAATTGCAGCAGCTGTAGGCTCGTTGATGATACGGAGAACATCAAGGCCAGCGATGGCACCAGCATCTTTAGTGGCCAAACGCTGTGAGTCGTTGAAGTAAGCAGGAACACTAAACACCGATGAAAATTTTGTCTATTGCTTTCATGCTATCAAACAAAGCGACGTACGTGACGACAGCCTTCTTGACGGTCTTTCCGAGCTTGGCCTCGGAGATCTCCTTCATTTTGGTTAGAACCATTGAGGAAATTTCCTGGGGGCTGAAGGTCTTGTCCTCGCCAAGGTATTGGACTTTGATCAGAGGTGATCCATCCTTCTCCACAACCTCGAAAGGCCAGTGGGTCATGTCCTGTCGTCGAATGAGTCTTATGTATAGCATATAGTAACCGGTCCTACCTTCTTCACATCGGGATCGCTACGGTTCAGGCGGTGCTTAGTACAGCGAGAACGTAGGAAGACTTCAATACCTACTCAAATCGACGACCGATGAGACGCTTAGCGTCAAAGACGGTGTTGCGAGGGTTCATGGCGGCCTGATTCTTGGCGGCATCACCAATCAAACGCTCCTCGGCGGAGAAGGCAACATATGAGGGCGTTGTTCGGTTTCCCTCTGAAATTTTGCGCCAATAAGTAAAAATAATAATGCTGTTGATAACACAATCGGTACGAACGGTCATTAGCAATAATTTCGACCCGGTCGTTTTGCCAGACACCAACACAGCTGTGAAGAAAATTTGATGAGGCGACTTTGCACCCCAGAAAATGGACGACATACGAGTAGGTTGTGCCCAGATCAATGCCGATAGCGCCGTCGAACAAGTCGTCCATTTTTTTTAATAAGAAAAGGAAGAGGAAAAGAGAAGCTGGTTGTTGTGTGGTGGTGGGGTGAAGAAGAAAAAAAATCGGTTGGACGATCAGGTAAGCATGTCGTGTGGAATTCAGCACAGCCACATCCCAAAATCCATGTCCTTCCAGTCAACCGTCCGGCCATGGCTGGCAGCATGCGCCAATCCCTCCTCCAAATATCTGAAAAGGAGGCTTTTAAAAAGGTCTATTCGATACTATGAGACAGCTTCTACAGATCCTCTTGAGACACCCCGTGATTGGTCGTATTTCCAACTGCATCGCGCAAATGTTGGGACTCTCAGTAAGTTCTCGTGCCCATCTTCTTCAAAATGTAATAAACAAGGACCTGATTAATCCTTAGTCGACACCTTCACCCGTTATGGGTCGACCCAAAATGCTTCCAACACCCATAAACCCAGCAACATGCTTCATAAGCCAGCAGCTCAGGCTACAATATCAGCCTTACTTGCTGCTGGTGCACACTTCGGCCACGCTTCGACCCGAATGAACCCTAACTTTGTTCCATATGCGTATGGAACGCGTTCGGGGATCACTGTCATTGACCTTGACCAGACCCTCCCCATGCTTCGTCGTGCTGCAAACCTTATTCGTGCTGTTACACATGCTGGTGGCCAAATAGTCTTCATTGGCACGCGGCCCGATATACGACCAGTGGTCCAGAAAGCGGCGCAGCGGATAGGTTTACAGGGATTCCATGTCGGTGACCGATGGCTACCTGGTACTCTAACCAACAAGATACCGTTATTTGGTCAAGAGACCGTGAAAACCACCAAGATCGTGCCAGACCTTGTCGTTCTGCTTAATCCTCTGGCAAATATGAATGCAATCCGTGAATGCGCGATTGAACATGTCCCAACCATAGGAATTATAGATTCAAACGTTGACCCACGCATCGTCATGTACCCAATACCCGCAAATGATGAAAGTACTCGGACAGCGGAAATTATCGCAGGGGTGCTTAGTATCGCGGGAAGGGAGGGAGCAACGCTGGCAGTCACGGAGAGAGAGCGGAAGCTTGCTCGAGATACCTCAAAACGCAGACGTAATGCATGATATTACAACAGGTGTACCAGATGGACAATTGACATTTTACGTCATATTTTTCCTCACTTGGCTTTGCTGAATGCTAAACCAGTACTCTGCAAGAAGATGTCAGTAGAATTTCTGACAAGGTATAACTGAAGTGCGTACGTTCAGCCTCCTCTAGAGCCCTTACATTTGCTTTGAGCTTATTCAAAGTCTCGACATACTCATCCTCTTCCACGCTGTCGTATACAATACCACCGCCTGCCTGTAGATATGCCACGCCGTCCTTGAACGTCATCGTACGGATTGCAATGCATGTGTCCATGGCGTCATCAGCAAAGTCGAAGCGGCCAACTGCCCCCGCGTACACGCCTCGCCGTTCTTGCTCCAAAGACGAGATGATCTCAATCGCCTTGATTTTGGGGGCACCCGATACAGTGCCCACGGGAAATATTGATCTGAAGGCATCGAACCTATAGTTAAAGTTAAGTAGCGGAAGAAGCAGACGTATCGCTGAGGATCAAACCTGGTTTGACCCTCGCGCAAGTGACCAGACACCTGCGAGGTCAGGTGAATGACATGACTAAATTTCTCCACCGACATTAGGTGGTCAACCTTGACCGTTGCCGGTTGGCAGACACGATTCACGTCATTTCGCGCAAGATCGACAAGCATAATATGCTCGGCACGATCTTTTTCAGACGCAAGCAGTTCGGCCCCCAGTTTCGCGTCCTCTGGAGGTGGATTAGCGACATTCACATTGACAGCATTTTTGCTGAGGCCAACCTTCTGGTGTCTTCCCTCGTTTCGTTGTACCAGCAATGGCATGGTTATAGACCACATTCTTCTCTACTTTACAAAGAGTTTCTGGGCTTGCACCCACGATCTGGAGGTCACCACAATCCAGGTAGAACATATATGGCGATGGGTTGACTTGACGTAAGCGCCGATAGGCATTGAATGGATGTAAGGCAGTAGGGCGAGCGAGTCGTTGGGACGGCACCGCCTGGATGATGTCCCCTGCGACGATGTGTTCCTTCAACTTGGTTACAAAACCCTCGTACCCTTCCTTTCCGACATTTGACACACTTTCAGCCCCTAGAGTGATGGGTGGCTGAGGAGGCTCTGGCGTTGTGGCAGAAAGGATTGATTTTGCTAACCGACGTGCTTTAGCGACAGCAGTTTGGTACACGAAGGTAAGATTGACCGTCCCCGTGTTCTGAGGAGCGAATACATGGGAGACCACCTTGACCGTTTGGAACATATGATCATAGATGAGAAGGGTATCGACAAGCATGAACATGGCCTCTGGTATTTGAATGATATCCTTGAGTTCTCTGGCGGTTCTAGGTTCGAAGTATTTAATGCAGTCGTAGGAAACATAGCCTATAGCACCCCCAGTGAATGTGGGGACTTCAGGGATGTTCACATATTTGTAGAGTGCGAGCTCCTTCTGTAAAGCGGCCATAGGATCTCCAGTTACCTCTTCTTTAGGACCAGTTTTGATCACTTTGAAGGGATCTTACGGTATTCCTATTTGTTAAAACATTTCGAAAGTGAGGGGCGGACTGACTGGCTGACCTGCACCAATGAAACTATAACGAGCTACATTCTCCCCCCCAATGACTGACTCGAGGAGGAAACTATACTTGGAGTCTTTTGCAATGCGAAGATAGGCCATGCATGGCGTAATAAGATCTGCTGGTAGTTCGACATAGACTGGTACACAGTTGCCCCGTTTCTCGTGAGTGATCAACTGATCCACTATCTGGAGTGAAGGATAGGCTGGGAGTTTCTACATGAAGACGATGAGATAATTTCATACATGAATCATGTGCACATACCTGGGGGTCCATACTCGGGGGATAGAGTCGAAATGAAAAGCTCCCGACTAGGTATTGATATGCAAATAACCCTAGGCTGGCACGGGCTGTCCCAAAAGTTGTTCCTTCCAACAGGAGATGGTGGCAGATTGTACGATCGAGATTTCTTAACCTCGCCTCGATCGGTAATGAAATATTTGTCCTTCAACGTCACGCTCGCTAACGTTCCACAGCACAGCCTACCTGTTCCCCGACCTGCTAGCTTTCTGGTGTTGAGTTTCGCCCGGAGCTGAGATTGTGGCGCCTATTAAACGCCTTTACGGTTTGCTCATTGAGCGACAAATCCATCATGATCACTCCTCGTTTCACCTGCAACCAGACGGAAGAGCATCTGATTATCTCTATCTACTGCCCGTCTGTTCGAGTATGCAAACACTTTATCTCAACTGTTTCCGCCTTCTAATCAATAATCCGAAGTAGGCAAGTGATGTTGAGATTCACGTCGACGAAACGCTCGTCTCTGTTCACATAAACCCCTACTTTCTACGGCTCAACTTCTCTTATCCAGTCATTGAAGATGACGCTTCTTCAGCACAATATGACCCCTCCTCTGGTTATCTGCAAGTCACCCTGACAAAGGAAAACAAGGGTCAGATCTTTGATGATTTGGATCTTTTGGCGAAGCTTCTTGCGCCTCGTCCATCTGCTCCACAGCCAGTAATCGAAATTGTCTCCGAAACTTTAAATCAGCCGGGCCACCTGGGTGACGAAGATGATCTTGTCATAAAGACCAATGCCCTCTCATTGGAGCGCGAGGAAATTTTACGAGGTAGGATCAACGTTGTGGGCTTCGTCATTCCGATCTTAATGGCATGCAATAGCGGCCGAAAATGATTGGCAGTTACCTCAAGAAAAGCCGGAGCCTGAGTTTAGCGCGTCCAAACAGAAGTATTACGGATTTTTAAACATGCACTCAGGCTATTTTAGACATGTTACGCACACGGAGAATGAGGTCAGTGAGCTCGGTGCTGATGCAGAAATATGTACTCTTGTGGAACGGCGCCAAAGGCGGTTACGACACGAGGACACCAAGTGGGATGAAGAGCATTATATGTGAGGCGATGGATTGATCCTCTTGTTCTTATTAATTCATTTTGGTTCTCATAGGGCGGATTTCGCCGATGACGAATACATCCGCGAACTCCTTACTTGGAGGCACCCTTATACCGATCACGGCGAGAGCTTTCAGTACAGTGATGAAGAGAATGCTGTAATGCTGCGTTTGTCCCGTAAAGAATGTTGGTGGATCCACGATATCTTCTTCAATTAGCCTTCACTTCTATGCCTTACAGATCTCCCAAACCCAACGCAGACGCATAATCTATATCTCACGCTCCTCACGCTTCTTTTTGCTTACGCATACGAGGCACGCACTACGCAGCACGACCCTACTCCAGAAAGTGCATGGACGCTGTCGTCCTTAGTCTCCGCATTCGCTGCTCTTGATCCCCCCGATTCTCTAGTCGGGTCTGTCGCGGATCCCCAGATATTTACTACAGACGAACTGTCCCGGACGTTTGTAACGTCATATCGGCGCTCGCTAGCATTTCCACTTTACCGATCATTCGACTTGGCAGAGGCGTGCCATGTGGATGTGGCCCAATTTCTGTCCAGAGGCAAGCGGATGGTGGTTCGGTGTCTCCTTGAAATGAAAAAAGTTCTGGATCAGCATGAAGTTTACTATGTGTATAGTAAAGTGTGGGTAGATGATTTCTGCGTCTGGGTCCAAGCGTATGCGAGGTGCGTTTACTCACCGCTTCCCGTACAGTTATAAATTTCGAGAGACCTATAGCGACGAAATCCTCGTGTCCCTTGGAAAGCAGGTCTCAGAACTAAAACTCGCAAAAGAATCCATTGGGTGGCACCTTGAGGAGCTGGAAGCCGCCACACAGGAAGTAGAAGAAAGGATGCCCGATAGCGATGATGATGTTGGGGATTCTGACAACGAAGGCTCTGACGAGTAACGCTATGGCAATAGCTCGGTCTGACTTCAAGCTATTTAATTGCTTCGAGACAATCGTGACTAAAAGTCCCATTTTTACAAAAGTAGTCAAAGAAATTTTTGCCACTTGTTGGTCGGTAAGAGCTATGCATTCAATGATAATTAGGTATCAACGCTGTACCACTGAACGCACTCTGAGCTTGATGCTATATATACGAACAAAAGTCTGTCCACGATTGAAAGGTATCACTAGTTGTCCGCAGACTTGGCCATGTGATACACGGATAGAAGGTTGTTATGAGAATAGCCGCTTCCGCGAAGAGACAAGGACCACTTTAAGATGTGAAGGCAACGTAGGCTTATTGGGGACATATACGCGAAGAGGTTCAAGCTTCAGTGCTAGAGTAGTACATTACTGTACATTATTAGACGTCACATCGGGATCGGGATGGTTAAAGGACTCGGATGGTTAAGGGACTCGGAGAAGTTAGAACGGAGGAACGGACATCGTCCCCAGCCGCCCTCCAACACATCAAATCAGTAACATTTGGAATAGGCCCCTATTCATTATTTCCAGGAGTTGAAGGGATGGTACAACTCGGCATAGTTCAACGTTCAACGTTTAGACGAATAAGACAACGGCTTGATTTGAGCCTGATTAAAGTGGCAAAGTTGATCGTAATCAGCGCTATGAATATTCTTATGAACACTAAAGGGATGGATGCTTGCTGGCCTAACTTCCACTAGTCACATCAATCACAAATGAGAGTGATCTATATACGACTCGCGTCTACGAGCATCCCCAAGATATCCAAGAGCAATCCGATTTCTGTACCACCATAGATCAATCAAAGCTCGTCAAAATGCGTTTCACAAAGCACAAGAATACAATCGATGGGAACTGGTATGCCACAACGAGGAATAAATTCACCGTTAAAGCAGCCTTGTTAGAGGGCCGTGGAGGACGATAAATCCTTGATAAGCCGATCAGAAGACGATAAACCAGAATTAATCCTGCGTAAAACGCAAGGGGGTGCGTTGGCAAAACAGCTCTATTATTATATCATGTTCTGTTTAGTAGGGCCATTAGTTCTATGCTGCGCAGGAAGGGCCAGATAGACGTTGACTTTGCGCTAAACCCAATGCGACACAGTCGGTGGTACCAAGTGGGGAGGAGCACCGAGTTTCTATAACAACAGTATATACGTGTGGAGCGTCATAATTCATAGTTATTGATACAAGCCGAAGAGCTGAACAGAGGAGAGTGCTAGGCTATTAGTAGCACTAGCACAGACTCACAGAGATTGGTCTAGATTGGTATCATGATGGCATTTAGCCTTCCCACGAACTCTCACCTTCATCATGATCACGGCCCTTCGGCGTCACAGATATCGGCGCTTGAGTTTATCTTGCCTCCGTTCAGAAGTTCTATCCATCACAATGGAAGCGCTAAGATTTTTTCTCATTCCGTAGAAGGTGGGATGTGTTAAAGTCTCTTTCATGTTCTTCCATGCAAATGCTATCCAACCCCTTAAGCTTATTCATACACGGTGAGACCCAGGCTCTCATGGTCTCAAGCATCAAACGATGTCGACGTCGAACACTTGTCTATGTGCTGTCCGTTTTGTCAGGTTCAATCACTTCGAATTCGACTTTGGCTCACTGCGGTGTACATGTCTAGGCTCGACGTGATGGCCTAGCATGCAGCTTCGGCAGCTTTACCTCCCCGTAACTTTCCTTCTGCGAGCTCGTCACTCCATTTGGAAAACTCTGGTAAAGTGTCTCAGCAATGTCGGTATCTCGTTCTGAGCTGAGGAAGAATATTCAATGTTACATAAATTTACGTGTGCACTCAGTCCCCCCACACAGGTATCAATTCCGCCAGTTCCCGCTTCAATTTCGGAGAGAAATGGCAGTCTACGTCGACCCTTCAAAAAGAAGCCCATCAGTGCTTGCCACAATACGAAGATCTCCGAACATTGTATTCCTACTTGCACGGGATAGAGGTAAGAAGCTCACTCTGCTGGGGAATTTAAATCTCCTATGTAATAACATTATACTTGTACCATTCATTGGAATAACGTGTTCGACTGTAGGTGGAGAAAGCCAATTAACTTTCCATTCCTCTAGGTAGGTTCCGTATTGCTGTAACAGGACAAGCAAAATGGGCGCTGTCATCAGAAATATGTTTTGATCCCTCAACTTCCTCTCACCTCCTTTTGCTAGTTAACGTTAAGCGTTATATTCAATACTTCCGTCACAGTGATCACACGTTATCTTTATTTCTAGATCTATTCTCTTGTATTCTCTGAGGTTGACCCTGTTGAGTATGTCATACCTGGCCCTGAGTCTATATACTATGTTCACGTCACGTATGCGCACCTTTCTCCCTGCCACTTTCGAACCTGCATGGAAGAATTTTGGAAAAATCCTCCCTTGTGTTACAGAATATACTGGTAGTTAACCGCTCACGTACACTAGTGATAGGAAATATCGACATCAATTACCCGTTTCTATATGTAACACTATGTACCGCCTCGTTTCGTCAGTCACATCAACAATTGGAATAATAATATCGGCCAGTTTGGGAGTAAATTTGAAAATGAATTGATAAGCGGTGGGAGGAGGTAGTAGGCCCAGGCCCAGTTGCTTTCAATCGTTCTGCACATCGCGTCGACTCAGGAGACGCACAACCTCCAACTGGCCGGTCAGCGGTGGCCAAGCCCCGGTTTTTGAACCGCTTAGCAGTATGTGTCCCATCAGTCAACGCAATGGGTATATATGTTAAATTTGGTACAATGTACCATGTGGGCATCGAATTCAAATTTTTATATGCGAATGTCAATGCTATCTGCATCCGACTGCGCTGCTGCTAGAGAAATTTAAAAATTGTAAGAACCTTTATGAAGGGTCAGAGTTATGGGTGAACTTAAAATATTTTACTTTGAGATATCAAGGGTTGAACGTCGAGGCCTAGGGACCTGAGCACTGAGCACTGAGTATTTGATATCTACACGTTAGTATACAACGTGGCGTCTCGATACCAGTCAGAAGTCTTTGAAGGAAGCGCCCACACATTGCTTGGACCTTGACTCACCATGAGAAGGAAAATGAGTCCAGAAAGCTTAACCCTGAGGAAATAGCGGGGTTCCGGGAAACAAGAAGGCGGAGATATGCGTGGTACAAGAAAACCAAGAAACAGGACAGCGAAGCTATGCAATCGTAAAGAGCTTTATCATATATACATGTATAAATCCAATGACCACGCATGATCTAGATGCCACGGTCGGGTCCGAGTGTAAGTCTAGACACCAAAATATTTCCCAGGAGTCGTGACGTGAGGGGACAATCAACATCTGCAGTGGGTACGTTAAGCTTGGCGAACACCAGTCATGTCGTGTGGGTGGCCGCTTGTCCTTGTTCATGAAGTGCATGGCTAGTGTGGTGTCCGTCAGGGATGACGTCGAAGCCGCTTTGTCCGAGATCAGCGGGGAGGGCAGCAGTCTCATCCAAAACGGAAGAAGAGAGCAGATGCTCTGCCTCGCCCTCTTCATCGACAATACGGATGGAGGTTTCGGAAGGTGTGGGAAGACATGGAGGTATTGAGACGAGGTTGTTGAATAAAAACTGGCGGAGACGGGAAAAGTAAATATGAACGATGAGGTTCGAAAATAAAGTATAGAGGCGGAATCCCGTACCGTGCCATATCTAGCAAACGGTGTGAGTTAAGTGAATTAAAGTCATGAAACATCGACTTACACGAGGAGAGAAAAACCCAACACTTGTAAAAGTGAAGTGGGAAAGAGGAACTTTTCCCAACCGAGTCCAAGGCTGATGATCCAGATGGAGAGAGTCCTGCATGTGTCAGTCAATGATCGAGCAGTTGCGCTGACATGGCGTGTGACGCTTAGCCCGAAGTAGTTGAAGAACGCAATACTAATTGCAATGGCAATTCCAGAATAGAGAACGGGCGCGTTGTCGATCATTTGATGCCAACCACGGGGAAGATCAAAGAAAGGCGATAACTTTGAAACAGACGGTAGAGCTAAGATGGGAAATAACAAGAGGACGGAAAGAGCTCCGAAAAAGCCTTCGTAACCGACTGCGACGAGAGGTGCGACAGAGTAACGCTCTGATATCCCATCCAATTAATTACACTGTAATGAGAAAACTGGCGACTTACCCATAATTTTCTCTATGACAAGAGTGACGTGAGTTTCATCTCATTTATAGCATATTATCTGATTAAAATTACCTTCGACAACAAATTGGGTGGCGGTGCTGCGATGTGAATGAACATTTTCGCAATCATCGGAGATGTGTAAGTGAAATGGAAAACGTACAAGACTTGCGCGAATAGAATGAAGAAGACCCCTTGAAGATGTTGGGCACTTGTCAGTTGGTATATTGCGGCACATCCGGAAAGGAAGCTCACCGACAAGAACTCGAGTTACCTCAGGTTGGTCAATTGGCTCTGGGGGAGGCAGATCGGCCGCACCGCGGCCAGTCATGAAAGGAAATACGGACGCTTTGATGGCGTCCTTGATGAGGGAGCCACTGAAGCCCACCAAGCCCACGCCTGTCATAACGATCAGGAGGGAAATCCATCTGTGGAACAAAGAGACGGCTTAGAACATTCACATTAGGGGAGGAGAAGTTACGGCACTGATAAAGCCAAAGGCGACGTCGGAGAAATATGACGCTGAGAACTCCAACGAAGAGGACTAGAGCGCCACGAGTCATCTGATATATGGAAACGGGCGTATAGAGTAGTCCAACATTCATCAACTGTACAAGGGGGTCAGGGTTAAGCCACGGACACTAATGACGTGGAAGAGTTACAGTAGTGCCAGTTAGATCACATAGGGCGGGGATCCATAAGAGGAGGACTTTCCAACCAGAGAGGTGTTGGGATGACGTGCCGAGCTTGATGTCTGCACGAGGATCATGTTCGGAATCGGGTGGGAGGTGGACCGAGGAGGATTGACGACGCGTGGCAAGCCACGTGTAGAGGACGGGGAGAAAGCCTTGAGAGAAAGAAGAAAACAAGTTAGACGTAGCACATGGAGACTCGCAAAGTGTGACAGACAGAGCATTTCTCCGACTTTAACGGGTCGTTAGCTAGGTGGCGGAGAACGAGGAAGGTAGGGACGCACGGAACATCTGGAGAGTCTGCCATACAGGCTGCTCATAAAGAACCTGTTTTGCGGGATCTGGATCTGTGCAGTTTTCTACACATTGCATGTCCTATATGGAAGTCAAATGATGTGAATTGCAGACTGATGAATGAGACACACCTGCCACTTGCTCCAGAGCGAGTTGCTGGATCCCTGGGCACTATGTAAGCAACATATATGGAGAATAGGTTACGGCAAAGCTTACGGTAAGAATCATTCCTCCTAGGAGGAGTGGGATGAAGAGTGAGGAGGGCATGGTTGGGATGAGCTGGACAACGAACGGTCTACGTCGCCAGCACTGTTCGGTGTTGGTGTGACGTGACCGGAGTGAGAACCGGGACCGGCGTATAGCGTGACCGGGGTGGGAGCGAATAAAGAAATATGTGACACGGGTCTTATTCGCACGAAGAAGATTGATGTGAAATTGGCAGGCTTCTTTACATCCGGAGAAGCGACTTGTCGACAGATCTCTCTTGCCGCTTCCTAATTCCAATGCCTTTTATCCAGATCCAACATGACCCATCATCTCTTCTCTTCCCCCCAGCAAGACTATGGTCCATCTCGTCCTCTCCTCCGTAAAAGGTCCGCTGCCTGTTTACCGCTGTCTGCCCTACTCACTTTTTCTACAGGAAATCAGGGGCTCCGTTATTTTCCATATGTTGGCTATTTGGGCCTTACCCCCGTCAGAATCGAAGGAGGTCAGCTTTTCTCTACTCCTCGTCCTTGTCTCGAACCTCACCTATCCCTAGTCGTCCGCACTAAGGTTGATGATGACGCGAAACACCTGATGGCAAAATCATTGACTATTTCGGTTCGTTGCTATGAGTCGCGCCTCGGACGCGTCAACGTGCTCCACTCCAACATTCTCGTCGACTACACCCAGGTCCTCTGGTCCAAAGCCGATGGGGTTGACTATGCTCCCATAGAGGACCTTGAATATCCCTTCCGGATAACTATTCCAGCCAGAGTTAGTGGCTTCAGCACTGCCGTCTTCGTAGACTACCGGTGCATGTGGAGAATCGAAGCTGGTATGTCATAATATTCTGTGAAAAGATATATCAGTATTCATTTCGGCCTAGTTCTTAACCACATACCGATAACGGGTGTAGGTTCCCGTCAAATGAAGCACTTTGAACTCCCCTTAATCCGCTATGACCTTCCACCCTATGAACCACCACCCCCAAGTCCATCAAAACCCCTCCTTCTTCATCAAACAACGAAACCCAGAGCTCCTCGAATACGCTACGCTGTTATTACTCCAACGGCACCTATTGGCCCGCTAGACATCGTGTCGGTTTTGGTCAGTCTCCTACCTATGGACGACAATGTTTCTATACGCTCGGCAACGATGATGATCGAACGTCGAATACAGCTAAACGAAACTGTAGGGCAACTTTTACCATCAGACATGTCCTCCTCGTCACCTTTACCAATACCATCTTCGTCTAATCCATCCTCACCCCGAGCGTCACCAGCCTCTTCATATTCGTCAGATTCAAATGTACCGCCGCTGCCACATCAGCAAAGTTCTTCAGGACAGTTTAGCGCCGTGGAGACAGTAGCATCTGACCTCTCCTCGAATCCAACAATCACACCGCATTCAATTTATCCGTCAATGTCCTCTCTTGGTTCAGACAGGCCACTGCTGCCCCACCCTCAGCCTTTTCCAGCCACTCCGACTACGTTATCCACGCCATCAAGTATTCCCTCTAAAACTATTGTCACACCGATCATAGGTGCTGAATCCACCGGCCACTTCTCTCATGATGATCAAGGCGTATGGAATAAGACTGTTACTTTACAGTGGCCAGCCGCCAAATCCCACAGTCGGTGGGCCATCGGTGAGACTGTCCAATCCGAATTAGCTTCAGTTCGATTCTTTGCTCGCGTCAAGGTAATTCCTTCCATTCCTTCAGACTTAGTGGCGTATTCAAAGCGAATCATTGTATTTTTTCATTGCAGATCAACGTTTCATCCCCAAATGGCACAGAATCAATCGAGCTTTCGGAAAAAGAGCTTCTAGTCGTCTCCACAAATGAGGGCGAGCGATGCCTAGCCATTAGCAAATACAACGAGTTAATAGGCCAACATGTGGATAGGTCTGGTCGTTCGAAGAGTAAATCACCTCGCCGGAGCCGAAGAGAGCTGGACGTAGATCTGCCCCCGCCGCCGACGCTATTCAAGTCCTCTAACAAACAGAGTAGCAGCACTGGGAGTGTCACAGCATCGGGGGCTGAGCATGCCAGCGGCAGTGGTAGTAGGAAGGCCCCAACCCCACGACGTCCGCACACAAGTGCGGGTCCTCGGGATAAAAAGATGTTTGATTTTGCCAATGCCCGGGCGCAGTATCCGGACCCAAGGGCTGATCTCAAGAGGGCCGAAGAAGTATTCAGCCGAAGGGCGGGGGATGTAATGGAAAGTAGGTCTAGTGCTGTGAGGCCTGGGACCAGTCAAGGAGTGTCATCGAAACGAAGGAGTGGCGTCGTGGGGAGCTTATTCTCGTCCGCGCCGAGGATGATAGCAGCACATAGTGGAAGTAGTAATGGGACAAGTGCGAGTAGCAGTGGGAGCGTATCGCGGAGTACCTCGTCGAGTTTATCGAGCCAAGGTCAGGAGGCAGGTACAACACAAACGATGCGTGAATGGGAGGAGGAGCTCGCGAAGATTGAGCAGATCAGTCGGAAGACGAGTGATATGCTAGGATTTTCGTTCAAGCGCAAACGGTCTGCGGGGGCGCCGAGGGTGGAGACCTAATTTGCCGAACCAGTTTTATTCATTCAGTCTTGCTTTGCATTTTTTTTTGTTCGTTGTCCCGCATCATCACACTTACATCCGCATATTTATGTATATAATTTTTTTGCGGTTACTCAACCAACACGCACGCTGTAGCATAGTAATAATAATTGGGCCGTCTGTGTCTCCAGTGGTCGCTTGTGACTTGTGTGACTATTCGTGTCTGAGTCAATTTGAATTACGACCTAGTCTCCTTGTGTTCATCGAGTATGGCAAGTTTCCCCTGGGTAAGGTTTACTGGCGCCTCTATGGGTTGTAAGTCTAATTTCACAATATCTTCTGCTCCTACTATCTCTAATTTCCTCTCCAATGCATTATTCTTTTACTTCTGTCTCCGCCCCACGAAACGGATCCTTTCTTGTCCCGTCATCGATCATTTACATTCTTGGACGCCTGTGGGCTGTGTACCGCCATAATGATAATCTAAACTCCTCACCATGTGATGGGTCCCCACATCCTGCACTTCTTGTACATGTGTGTATCCAGTGGTGGCAATAGGCTATGTGCTTATGAAAGGTGCGTATCTTGCGGACCATTTCTCGTCCTTCCGTGGAACCAATATTTTATCATGATCTTAATATCTTCGCATTATCGTCAGCCACCACACCCTCAGAAGAACAGCTATATAACGTGAGCCCCTTTCTTTTCTCGCTATTTTCTCGTTATGCCGTAGATTCTCCTTAGCCATAGACTCTTCTGTTCGTCTTGTTTGTAGCTTTTTACTCTTACTCTTGCGTTACTGGGCACCGCAGAGCTCATCATTTATTTTATTTTTCAAATATAGGAAATGGCTCCCGATCTGCGGCGTAAAGTGGACGCTGCCAAAGCCACACGTTTGGCAAGAGAAGCTGAGATCAAGAAACAGGTGGATGCACAGGTAAGTTCAGTCTTTGCCCGCGATCCCCATGCACGACCAAAAATGAGCGTCCTATACCTCCGATATTCCTCCTTTCCTGTCTTCTTCATCCATGGTTCTATAAACACTGCCATTTCCTCACTCGCCTATATTCCGCCTGATTCAAACTGACCTTGCGCTTTTTTTCTACTCTCAAACACCGGCTGGATCAGTCTTCGCGTAGTGTACCCCCGGAGGACACGAAACCCATTTGGGCCGATTCGCCGCCCTCTGGAGCAAAATAGCACCTCCGAGGGCATTTACTTTTTACCACGTCACGGATGGACGTTGTATTTTATTTCGGGCAGTTCGACTGCAATTACTGTTGTCACAGATTATCCAATAAGGGTTTCCTCTCAAATCGGTCGCGACTCGGCGTTTAAGGTCTCGATCACTTTGAACTGTAATCCTTTTATAGTACTCTTCTGCTAAATGGTATACATTCCACATCTACCATACGTCTGCAGTACCAATCATGCTATTTGCAGGATCGTTGTGTGCTTCTTTGATATCTCACTTGGCAAATCATCTTCTGTGTAACAGTGAGAAGTCTGCTTAGGCGAGCGTCTATTTTTCGTCAAATTGGAGAGGCATCACGGTCCGCACTCTGCGTACTACCTTGCATCAGTTGATACGGACGTCCGTTCTGTGGCATGTTCTTGGCTGTTGTAATCGATCACGGTCAGCTGAGCGATACATACTTTCACTACTAGGCAGTGCATTAAAGTGAGTAGGAAGTTTCGATATTTATGCATATTGTTCACACTTCGGTGTAGTCTGTTTTGGATGGGGATACGAAGAAAAGCTTCGCGACCATGCATGGAGATCGACGCTGGCCGCGCATGGCAGGAGCAACACGAGAAAACATCTGTTATGAGTGCCATAGAAGGCAGGAGTGTACTATTATGGGTGAATACCCGATGACGGGAAAAATAATCAGGCGTACAGGTGAATGAACGTTAACCTTGTTCTTGTACTGCACCCATGTCTGTGCTAGTCCATAACGCGGCTCTTCCCCGTGTGCTGTCTACACGAGACACCAAATATTCCCAAGTGCTACGTGACGCGTCGATGCAACGGGCAACCTACTGACGTGATGAACAGTATCAGCCACTTGCTATAGATCGGCCGCCGAATCTGTGGGCCGAGGTGGACATCGAGAGAGGTTAGTCGCAGCCTGTGTAAACTCACTGCGTACTATGGTCGCGAGGAGATGGTTGACTCAGGTTCCCCGATACCGATGCGTACTAACAGTAAACTGCACGGTGGATATTACCAGAGATGTATGTGGATGATACCTCCATGGGGTACTTAGAATCAAGGTGGAATTCCCATTGAAATTATGTAAAGCAACGTTGGTTATGCCAGATTTCCTTTCCAGGTTGAGGTGCATTCTGGTGCACTCGGCCGGGAGGTTGACCTTCGGAGGTAATTATGAGTAAGGAAGAACAGAAGGCTTTGATGTAGGTTATTAAAGTGACTTGTTGTAACGAGGCGAAGAGGAAGCCACGATTCGATCCGTACTCGATGGAGGCAGAGGCATGATCAGTACTCAAGGTAAACAATCTGCAAGTTCTGGTCAGCAGCCCATACCTTCTGCGACACGGCACTATAGTAGATATACAATTTAACTTCTGATTTATAGTGACGCGGCCTATACCTCCTACAGGTTATGTGTCATGGGCGTTGTGATCGCAAGATGGATGAATCACGAAACCAGACAAAACTGTTGAGGCAAGGTAAGAACTTGAACAAGGTCAGCCTATTTCATCCACCTTCATCCGGCGGGAGTTTCAACCACTCCAAGCGTCTAGTTTAACAATCAACCCACCAAACATAGTGGCGCGCGACTTTATCAGGCAATGTTTGGTTGGCGGTGGTACCCTGACCGGCTCAACGGCTCATGATAATGAGTCATGAGCTAGGACATCATGATCTCAGCTAGCACTAAGCGCCACTCCACGCCAGCGCGTTTACCAGAAGGCCGGGAAACAAGGTAGGATAAAGTGAAAATTCCAAATGATGCACGTGGCCAACTCGGAGTTCAAGGGAGGCTCGGACAAGACTAAGGTGATTGCTGGTACGTCCGGACTTTGGTGTCGAAGGAAGCAGTCATCTAATGGGCAGCACAGAAAAGATATATTGAATGTAGTGAAGCTGGTCCACACGGTCCGAAGTTAGGATAACAGGATATTGGCGATTGACTCAAGTGGGAACAGAAAAATATGGCGAGTTGAGGTGACTTCTTCTAAATAGGCTACAAGGAATGACGGTATTCAACAAATGCGGAAAGACTGAGGGAATAGTAGATGACAAAAGATGGCTAGTACAAAGGTGTTTACGATATCCTTTACCTAACTGAACGGTTAAAAAGGAAAGTGTATTTCAAGATAACACTCACCAATAACATTTGTTTTCCCTATGATTATTATAAAACGTGCTCTTCAGGTGCTGCTCTAGAGCCTAGCAAAGGCTCGTAAGCGATAAGTGACTCGGGCGACGAAGGTAAATTATCATACGAATGCGAAACTTCTGTCGAAGCCTGGTCGTGATGGGGAGGTGTTGATCTTGGTGGTTGATCGCCCACGTTAGATGAAACGTGTAGAGATGCGATGCTGTCCTCAGTACTGGTACCAGGTGTTGAGGGTAAATTGGTGGCACTATTCGTAATGGAACCGTTGTCGCCAATAGCCACACTACTGCCTAGAATGGCACTAGCTGTAGTAGCTGCAGTCATCGCGGCAGTCAGCGTGCTGTACTGCGCTGGAGAAGGGCTCCGATGCCGGATCGACGAAGAGGATAAGCTACTCCTATGAGAATTGGTTGATGCGCCCTGCGGGGGAGGTGTGCGACTTCTTGACAGTGACGATAAGAACGAATTACTCTCCACGGTAAGGGAATCGTGGGGTCGGGCCTGTGATATTGGTACAGGACCAGAAGAGGAAGGCGAGGAAGTGGAGGGTGAAGGCGATAGACTTATCAGATGGCTCGTAGTTACTTCCGAAGTTGAGGTAGAAGTGGATGCGACCTCGTTTTCGGATTGAACAGCAGCAGAGGTTGCAGCCTCTTCTTGCTTCTTCTTCTCAGCTTCCTTGCGCTGATGTTCCTCGTGGTCAATCATCGATAATCTCATTGCTTCCATTAGCATCAACTTTCGAAAATTGGCGTTGATCAATTGGGACACCCTTTGGAAAATGTGCACGACTGCTCACTTCTTCGAGGTCCTGCCCCCCCATGCCCATAAATTGCTCGAAGTTCTGGTTTTGAGCTGCCTGCTGCCGTCTTCGTCTTCTGCTTCCGCCGTTGTCAACGCCTTCGGCTTGAGCATCCTCTGGGCTCAAAGGATGAACTCGGCCACTCGTAACACCAACGGGAATCAACCTATCTCCCACTTGGCGCATTATAATTCTTCTATTTGCGCGGCGTGCAACTGCAGCACGTACTGCCGCCAGCTTAGCTTCCCAGTCAGGTCGAATTTGATCTGAAGGGGGGTGAGTCAATGTGTATACTAATATGCTACTATGGGCATTCATGCTAGGCAAAAACCGTACCCGTTGTTACAACTTCAGGACTGTCAGCTCCAAAACTCTTTTGACGTCGCTTATGGGTAGGGTATGACGGTGTTCCCGAAGATTGCTGTGCACCTTTAGATGATTCAGCCCACAGAGGGGACTAGATATTTAGAAAAAATGAGTCAAATATGAGTATATACGTCATTACCATATTTTGAACAAACTACTCACACTCTCACTCCCGATGCCTGCGCGCCACGGCGGAGGTGTGTAAACAACACCAAAGTTGTCCTGTACGCAGTATGGACACGCGGATGGTTCAGAGACAAGATGCGTGGTGGTAGGTTCGTTCCGCTTGATCTGCACGAAGCATTCGGTACAGATCGCCTGGTCACAACATCTAGAATGGTTTATATTGGGTGGATAATACTGGAGAATATATACGTCAAGGGATATAGAGTAAACTACAGTGTAGGCAGACGCACCAGAAAACAAATAGGACATTCCACAGCGCCCCTGTACACAGCGGCCTCCGGTTTGCTTGGTTCCTTCAAATTACTGACCTTCTTATTGTGGCCCGACTTTGAGGGTGTAAGTGATGGTGAGGGGGCCTCTATGCGTGTAATGGTTTCGTTGCTATCGGGTTCAGACGCTGCCACCACTTTCCTTGCAGCTAGGATCTGGTCATCGTCCCACGACTCGTCGTAGTCCTCAAGTGGTCTATAGAACGGCGCCAAACGACGTGCACAGATGAGCTGAGTGACCACAGCTTGATTCCAGTCTCGTGTGCCAGTGTAGACGCCTTGGGGACAGAGCAATCCGTAATCGACAGTCTCGTCGTGATGGCCACGTCCCGACGAAGAAGAGCTGTTACCCATGTCGACGACTAGCCCCCACCACAGGGATTATCCAAGGTCGTGAAGAGTCCACCAATCTCTTCGAAATCTGGCTCAATGCCGCGTTATACGGTGACCAGTCTCGCCCAGTACTTTAGTTGATGGTTATTTGTCAGGTGGCACGGCGGCAGAGCGCCGAGCTGTTACACAAGATGTTGACTCATTTCAACTTACATCCATAATCCAAGGGTGAAGAGATGTGATGTGTGGGTTGGGCAGACCTCGGCGGTTAATACTTGTTCACAGGCGTTGCTGGTGCAAATAACTATATAGTATTTTATAATCTGACCCCTTGAGTAGATCTACTTTCAATCGATATGTACGTGATGACAAGCCGCTGAGAGAGTTCCTGAGAGTTCTGTTGGAGCATGCGCAGTTTATAAGGACAAGACCAATCTATCTCAAAGCCGAATGATTGTGAGAGCGGATAGCGTGATTTGAGGTTCGGTTCTCGAACGGTTAGCTACGTTACAACTGTTCTCCTTCTAAATTCCCGCGTTCTAACAACCAAGATCGCCTATAGTACTATTACCGGTCAACATGACCTCTGGGGAGGCTTCAGTACTTCTCCGCACCGCCCTCAACATCACACAGAGCAGGGGAGGCCGCCACGTCACTCCTGCACGTGCGAGATATTTTATGATCGGCAATTATTAAATTTCGTTCCCAACTCCCCAGCTCCCCTACTTCTACCACCATCTAATTTCTGGTTGACGACTGCATTTGTGGTTCTATCACATTTTGCCCCCGTTTTCCTCGACACTCGGTTTGTCATGGACGCTCCTTGGACAAAGACTCCTCAACATATCCTTCAACACTTCACAGTAGACGCTAGCCGTGGATTATCAGCAGACCAAGTTTCCAAGCATGCTGAGATATATGGGCGAAATGGTATGCTAAGGGACTCTCTACTCGTTTGATACCCTCTATAACGTGCTTTTGCGTTTAGAGTTACCCGAAGATCCTCCTACGCCTCTTTGGGAGTTAATTCTTGAGCAATTCAAGGACCAGTTGGTTTTGATTCTCCTCGCGTCTGCCGTTATATCATTTGTCCTGGCGCTTCTCGAAGACTCTGGTGACTCATCCTTTTTCGGTGCATTCGTGGAGCCGCTGGTTATTATCCTTATTCTTGTTGCAAATGCAACTGTTGGTGTTATTCAAGAGTCCAGTGCTGAGAAAGCTATTGACGTCAGTCCGAGTCTTTCGCACGTTCTGATTCAGCTCTAACATGCGATGTTTCCCAGGCCCTTAAGGAGTACTCGCCGGATGAAGCCAAGGCTTTTCGCTCTGGCAGTATTGGTCGTATACACGCGTCTGAACTAGTTCCTGGTGACATAATTTCTGTATCAGTTGGGGATAGGATACCTGCCGATGCGCGACTTTTGTCGGTCTCATCGAGCAGCTTCAGAGTTGACCAAGCTATTCTGACGGGCGAGAGCACTAGCGTGAACAAATCTGTCGATATTGTCGAAGACAGTGGTGCTGTCAAACAGGATATGACAAATATTCTTTTCTCTGTACGTTAAATCATGTCTTCATACTTGGAGTGCTGAAGTTGACCGTAAATAGGGAACCACTGTCGTCAATGGGAGCGCGAAAGCCATCGTAGTGTTTACTGGGCAACGGACCGCTATCGGAGATATTCACAAATCTATCACCTCTCAAATATCAGAAAAGACACCCTTGAAGCGCAAACTCGATGAGTTTGGTGATTCATTAGCAAAGGTCATCAGTGTCATCTGTATTCTCGTTTGGCTCGTCAATATTCGGCATTTCTGGGATCCCAGTCATCACGGAGTGCTCAAGGGAGCGATATACTACTTCAAAATCGCTGTAGCGTTGGCAGTTGCGGCTATACCTGAAGGATTGGCCGCTGTCATCACTGCTTGTTTAGCATTGGGAACTAAGAAGATGGCGCAGAAGAACGCGATTGTTCGAAATCTTCCTAGTGTCGAGACTTTGGGTTGCACCAACGTCATCTGTTCTGACAAGACCGGGACTCTCACCACGAATCAGATGAGCGTCTCTCATGTATGTGTTCTCCAGTGGAACGTCCCAGGCCTCAGCTAATTTTTGTGATATGAAGTTCCTTGTCATCGACGGGAGCACAGGTACACCTCGCGAGTATCGTGTCGAAGGCACTACATACTCCCCGGTAGGATTGGTGACAACCGCTGATGGCAAAGAGGTCGTTAATGACCTACGTTCGGACCCAATTATGCGTTTGGCAGAGATTGGCTCCATCTGCAATGATTCCAAGATTGTTTACAGTGTAGTGAGCTTCGTTTTGCTATTCCCTTCAACCTTAAGTGCTCATGATGTGCATAGGAAAAAGCTGCATACACGAATGTCGGTGAACCTACTGAAGCGGCACTCAAAGTTCTTGTAGAGAAAATCGGCTGCAGGGATGCGGAGGTTACAAAAAGTTTAGCTGACCTCTCAGATGCTGATCGGGCCAACGCCGTCAACGATTTTTATGAGCGCTCAATACCTCGTCTCCTCACCTTCGAATTCTCACGAGATCGTAAAATGATGTCCGTTCTTGTCAAGCTCAATGGCAGTGGGGCTTTGTTCGTCAAGGGTGCCCCAGAGTCCGTCCTAGACCGTTGCAATTTTGTTCTCGTAAACGGACATACAATACCTCTCACACCTGCTCTACGATCCACACTCATTGAACGTACCTCATCATACGGCGCTAACGGTCTCCGGGCCCTTGCCCTTGCCTATGTCAATGTACAAGACATTGACTCTGACCACTACCATTCCGATAGTACCAAAGACTACGCACGCTTTGAACAGAACTTAACCTTCGTGTCAATTGTCGGCATGCTTGACCCTCCACGTCCTGAGGTACGGGAGGCCGTCGCAAATTGCAAGGCTGCTGGTATTCGCGTGATCTGTATCACTGGTGACAATAAAGGAACCGCAGAGACTATCTGTAGACAGATTGGAATTTTCGGAGCCGATGAAGACTTGACTGGGAAGAGCTACACTGGTAGAGAGTTAGATGCATTGAGTCAGGAAGAGAAGGTGGCAGCTGTCCAAAAAGCGAGCCTGTTCACTCGGACGGAGCCTGGACACAAGAGTCAACTTGTAGACCTATTACAGGGGTTGGGTTTAGTTGTTGCCATGGTGCGCCTCCCTTATGAATATATATTTCTAAACGATTTTAAAGTTCGTTCCTAGACTGGAGACGGTGTTAATGATGCGCCTGCCTTGAAGAAGGCTGATATCGGTGTTGCAATGGGAAGTGGTACTGATGTAGCTAAGTTGGCTGCGGACATGGTCCTTGCGGACTCGAACTTCGCAACAATAGAAAAAGCGGTCGAGGAGGGTCGACTGATCTATAACAACACGAAACAGTTTATTCGCTATCTTAGTATGCTTCTTGCCCTCTCGTCCCCCATATTTTTCTGATGATATCTAGTTTCTTCCAATATTGGTGAGGTCGTCAGGTGTGTATGTTCAGCAGTTGTGCAGATGAAGCATTAACTCCCAATCCTCAGCATTTTCCTCACAGTACTCCTCGGCATGCCAGAAGCCCTGATTCCTGTGCAATTACTGTGGGTCAACCTCGTCACAGACAGCTTGCCAGCTACAGCTCTTGGCTTCAACCCAGCGGACCATTCCATAATGCGTGTTCCACCAAGGAACAGCCGCGAGCCTCTTATTGGCAAGTGGCTCTTCTTTAGATACATGGTCATCGGAATCTACGTCGGATGTGCGACTGTCTTTGGATATGCCTGGTGGTTTATCTTTTATTCAGGTGGCCCTCAAATCTCATTCCATCACTTGGTGTGTTATCTTTAGCCGTAGTCTTCACTCCTACACCACTAACACCACTGTGATCAGACTAACTTTCATCAATGCTCGTCTCTGTTCCCCGAAATCGGCTGTGAAATGTTCACTAATGAAATGTCCCGCCGTGCAACCACGATGAGCTTGTCCATCCTGGTCACGGTGGAGATGTTCAATGCGATGAATTCACTGTCCGAAAACGAAAGTCTATTCAAGCTTCCGGTGTGGAAGAATCCTTTCCTTGTTGCTGCCATTGCGCTTAGCATGTCTCTCCACTTTATGATACTTTATGTGCCGTTTTTCACAGTGAGTCACATTCCCTAATTGCTACATATCATCACGCTCAATGGTATTTTGTTATATAGACACTATTCGTAATCACACCTCTCAATTTGGATGAGTGGAAGGCTGTGTTATATTTGAGTGCTCCAGTCCTTGCCATTGATGAGGTGTTGAAATTTGTGACCGTGAGCTTACCATTCATTTGGACTTTGATCATTGCTCACAAAAGGATAGGCAACATTCATCGATCCTCCCACCAAGGTGAAGATTGACTAATTTTACTAGATGTATTTCGTAGATAATGGATGAATAAAATCGATACAAGTCCTGAGGAAACCATCCCTTGTTGATATACTCAGACCGCATATGAAGGCCGTGGACAAAATTTGGCTGGTGGATGTTCCTCGTTCCTAGAATTTGAAAGCGTATGTAAGTACAATGAACAATGTAATGTAATGTATGTATAGTACCGAGGTGTACTTAATTACTAACATCGATGCAATTGGTTTGCTTGGTGCCGCCAGGTCAACTGATTATTTTACTACTACAACTAGTTTTCATCGACGTTTGAGAGAGTTGTGCCTGGATGCAAGCAGAAAATCAAGGACCAAACTGTCTTATGTCATGCTAACTAACAAAGATCATGATATGTAGTTGAAGGGTCAGATTTTCCCATAGATATCAAGGAACCAAAATCCTCTTTGCCAACTCACCTCTTCCTGAGGTTTACAACCCTTCCGTAGTTTTTCATTACATTTTGCTCTCCCTCGCACGGCTTCCTCAGCCATCCACATTCCTTTTTACAACGCCAATACACAATAATTATGCGCTTCCTTGCTTCTTTTCTCACCACTTTCGTGTCCTTCGCTTTCCTTGGATCAGTCATCGCTAGGGCTCATAACTCGGACGCTTCACATAGAAAACGGCATGGAACTGGAGAATCACTAAGCACACCAATCCTTGCCTGGAATGGTTCCACAGCGTTAGAAAAGAGATACGACGGTGTCCGGTTCTCCTTCTATGACGCTGGTCTGGGTGCTTGCGGAAAGAGAAACGGCGGTAGTGATTTCGTGAGTGATAGTACCCTTATAAAAACGCGTATTACTCAACCCATTGTGCAGATTGTTGCGATGAATCATTTCGTATGTGTTAATGAAGCTGGAGAGTTTGTTATTGCTAACCTGCTCGAAAAAGCAATTTGATAGTGGTGACTACTGCTTCAAGACAATCACCATCAACTGCGAAGGAAAGAGTGCTCAAGCACAGATTGTCGATAGGGTACGTTCCTTCTAGCACATGTGAAGTGCCACGGAGTGTAAAGCGTGTACTTGTCAATAGTGCGTCGAGTGCCCATTCGGTGCTCTTGATTTCTCTCGGGGTCTCTTTGACCACTTCGCAAATGAAGACCGTGGTTATATCTATGGATCCTGGACATTGGGTTCCGGAGAAGAACCCAAGCCGTCGCCCAAGCCGCACCCGACGACCACAAAGGAAAAGCCATCTCCCTCACCTTCCCCTACACCAAAGCCCAAGCCGACAACTACCTCAACTTCCTCCAAAAAGATTTCTACTTCCGTCAAGACCGTGTCATCGTCCACTCTATCTTCTAAGACCTCTACTGCCACCTCGAGCTCTACCAGCAGCCTCGCCACGCCTTCTCCCACCATTGTCGCGACCGATGCCATTTCTCAAATGAACCTAGCTCTGGTCAACGTTGGATCCATACTCATTGGTGGTGTGCTCATTGGGGCAGCAGCACAGTAGATGGTGGGGACAAGGGACTGTTATGATATATTTAATACGTATTATACCCTGTTATACAGTGGAGCCATGTCGAGATCAAAATCTACTGATGGTGGGTTGTCATTGTTTATTTGGGTCATTTATTTAAGAATTCCACATTTTTTATTACTCCTCGTTTCGTCCAGTTCGGTCTCAAGGCTTTTCAAGTCTCGTCTCTCTTTCAAACCTCCACGTTCTTTACCTGGCCCATAACAATTCTCCATGTTTGCAAATCTATTCCGCGTTTCGCTGCTTGTTGTTGCCACTCTGCCAGCATGGGCTAACACACACGTCTCACTCCATCACAACCGCCACGTCGAAATTGCCAAGCGCCAAGCAGGACCTGTCCAGCTCTATAAGCGCTTCGACTCAGCCAGATGGACCTTTTATGATGTTGGACAGTCAGTTGCCAACCGATATTTTGCCTGTTTTTCGACAGAAACTTATCAATTGTTTTTTGTAGGGGAGCTTGCGGAAAAGTCAATGTCGCAGATGACTTTGTGCGTCTTCATTACATCATAGTTACAAATAACCTGACGAAACCCTGATAATGCAGATCGTTGCCCTAAACAGCGCTGTATGTCATCTTTTCTTAGCAGAACGCTGAAACTTATGCCTTACGTAGCAATATGGTGGCGGTTATCCTGGCCCTAACTGCTTCAAGTCCATTACTATGACATACAATGGGAAAACCGCCCGAGCCACTATCATGGATGAGGTATACCTAGCATCGGACTGATTCAATCATGGCATCGACTAGACTAAACTACTCGCATAGTGCCCTGGATGCCCCTACGGTGGTCTTGATCTGTCCCGTGGCCTATTCAAATTCTTCGCTCCAGAAAGTGTCGGTGTGCTTTATGGCACATGGTACTTTAACGATGGCAGTGACAATGCAGATAGCACACCCAAGACAACATCGAGTAAATATGTATATGTCGCCCCCAAAACCACTTCCTCAAAGAAGCACACGACTACTTCATACAAACCTGAACCTACGACCTATTGGACGCCCGAACCTACGACCACTAGCTCGAAGAAGAGCAGCACTCATTTGAGCTCTTCACCTCCGAGCAGCAGCAAGGTTTCCTCTTCTGCTTCTTCGAAACACTCCCCCACATCCACATTCACTTCAACGTCAGCATCAACTACGCCGAGTACTGCCCCCTCGTCTTCGCATGGTACTCAGAATTTGTATGCCCTCAACCAAAGCTTCCTACAGCTGGGCTCTTTGGTCGTGGCTGCTACCTAAGGGCAAGATGTCATAACGTTAGAATTGGAAGTGCTCAACATATCTGGGATATATAGCATCTTCCTTTCTATACCTTCTCGTTATTTTATCACGCTTAATTCGGACGCTGGCCTTCGACGATGGATGATACCCACTTTCTTCTATTCTAAAACCTTTTCGAGTATTGCTCATTTGTAGCCTAATACAGAACGAAATATTTTCACTGTTGGTAGATTTTTATGGAGACACAATCCCAATAGGATAATTACCTGATCGACGAAGGTAATCATTTACCTAAAGTCAAATTCAATGATGGCAAATGCTACTGTTTAGCGCTCAACTCTTAATCTGCAGCATTTCTGTACCAATTTCCAGGCCAACCGTCGACCAGCGCTCCCAGTTGGGGCGGTTTGGCTATTGGCATAAGCCTATTGAATTTCCTTGGGCCAGCGCTGGTTCGAAGAATTCTCACTGGTAGTATTTTTATAACTTGAACATGCAACAACAGCCTGTACATACTGCTGTAACTCAGTGTAAGTATGTTTCCCATGACATTTTTTTTTGACAGACAAGTCGTGAGCGGGCAAACTTCCCCGTTCAGATGCCAAGGGCGCTCCCAGTCCCCACAACCCATGGCCATTTTTATTTATTCATCGGCGGTTCCATCGTCTCAGGAAGCTGGAATCGTGGATTTGGTGAGGCTGGTGCGTGTATCAAACCAGTTTTCTCAAACAAAGGCGAAAGCTGACATATGGAAGCAATAGGTCACAACATTGTCAGTGCGCTGCCTTGTGTTGCACTGGTCGTGTCTTGGCAAGATCATTCTTATTGGAGTAATCACCGAATGTTATGTTGTCACCCTTCAAGTACTACTGTTCTTGGTTGCTTGCCCCCTCCACGTCTCTTTTCTCCCTCCACCGTCACTCGCGTTACTCCCCTGCCCTCTCTTTGAGAAACACACTCTTTAAGTACCACTAGAGATAATGCTGCTGAGATCTGCTCTGTTTTCCTTTGCACTGCCCTTCGCAGTGGTAGCCTCCTCCCTGCATGGCCATGTCCACGGTAGCCGCCACCAGGAAATCGCAAAGCGCCAATCTGGAGAAGTCGAACTTCACAAACGTTTCTCGAGCACTAGATGGACTTTCTATGATGTTGGTCTGTGAGTTGTTAACTTCTCTTTTGTCCTTTGTTGTTGCACGAACTTAATCGGCCGACAACAATGTAGTGGGGCTTGTGGAAAACACAATGTCGAGAACGATTTCGTGAGTAGCGCCGCATAATTTTCACTATGAATACAACTGATGCGCTCTCGTAGATCGTTGCATTAAACTCTGCTGTGCGTCGAGTAGTTCTGGCGCAGTATATTCACCCACTGACCATTCCAAATAGCAATACGGTGGCGGGTACCCAGGTCCACACTGTTTCAAAACAATTACCATGAATTACAACGGAAAAAGTGCCCAGGCAACCATTATGGACGAGGTCCGTATCTCTGATTCCTTTCATCCTGCCAACTCACCTTAATTTTTTTTTTCAATGAAATGTGTAGTGCCCGGGATGTCCTTTCGGTGGCCTCGATCTGTCACGGGGCCTCTTCCGTCACTTCGCCTCAGAATCGCTTGGTGTCTTGACTGGCGAATGGTCTTTCAATGATGGCAGCGGTAGCCCGCCACCACCACCGCCTCCCCCCCCTAAGCCCAAACCCACCACATCCAGACACACTGAGCCACAGCCCAAGCCCACACCCAAACCAGAGCCCAAACCAGAGCCTAGTACAACACACAAAGCCGAGACCACCACGTTTTCACCCAAGCCCAAGCCCTCGAGCTCCTCCTCGAGCGTCCATTCGAGCTCCAGCAGTACCCTCAGCAAGCTTGTCAGCACATCCTCCAAGGCAAGCTCCAGCGTCCCAAGTTCGCTGGCCCCCGTGGTTGCGCCTGCACCCACACCCGTGCGGGAAGCCTCGTCGAACCTCCAGAACATTAATCAAGCATTCCTTAACTTGGGAGGACTCGCCGTTGCTGCTGCGGTATAAATTAACCCGGTTCTGGTGTTTTGAGAGCACAGATAGGGCTGGATATATATAGGGCGGTTGTACTATACCGCACTCTTTCTTTTTTTCTAGTCCTCATGCTGGTCTTGAGTCAGGTAACTAACCTATTGGCCTTCGATAGTCCCTTCCGGCGCCAGTTTACGATACCCTTCACGCTTATCTATTTCTCTTTTGTTATACATACAATTTAACCCATGCTGTAATGTTTTGCTCACGTGTCAGCCAGCCAACTTGGCTTCGCAACGCAACCTACAAGAAAATGGCACGGTTTGAACATGTAATATACATCATTTAAAAGTACAGATGATCTTTTTACAGAAATTTGGATAAAATGTCAAGAAATTACTTCAATAGTACAAGCCACAAAGAATCAACGGGGATTCTGGTGGAACTGGGAGCAAGGTGTCAGCAATCATGTAGACAAAGGAGTGGGGGGCAGCAAGATAAAGTGCAGAAAAACGACAGTTGTTAGATATGTTACACACCCTGAATTCAATTGTGATATCAGGATTTGTCCACGTCAAGAAAAGAATGCACATGACCTGAGAAGAAACGTAGTAGAGGGAAGAAACTACGGCTCAGTGTGATTTGACCAGGAGAACCTGGAGTCCGCTTTCCTTGACCCACCCACGTGGCGCCTTGTTCTTGTTCTTCCTGAGATCTTTGATCAATGCCGTTCTACTTGGGTGCATGATACGTTGCAGTGCAGCGAATCCCTGCTCTCGGACTGCTAGATACTCTTTGATGTTGAGGAATACATGAGACTTTAAAAAAGCCTTTGCGGACTTGAGAGAGGCAGGGAGGGCAGAGGACGCAAGGCCCAATTCAATGATCAGCGCTTGAAGAAGTGTAAGGCGACATGCCGAATCCTTGCGCGCAGCGGGATTAGAAAGGAAGCTAGGGTACGATGAGATACATAAAATAGGACAGTAACTAAACGTACGAGGTGATAAATCCAACAGCTTCCTCGTATATGGACGGGGAGCCAATATCGGCCTCTCCACAATCAGAAAACCGATCCGAGGCATCATCAACCACAGAACGAGCACCTAGCCCGCTTGTTTTCGATCTCTTGTTTTTCTTCGACCCCTTTATCACGGCGGCTGTGTTCACCTCTGTTGTTTGAACTAGCGGAGGAGTAGTAATGCGCTTTGTGCGAACGGAAGGAAGGGTAGATGAGACGGTGGTTTTGTCGGAAAAAAGCCGGGCCGCTTTCTTCTTCTTCGACTTCCTCTTAACAGAGGTAGGGGGATCGAGGACAATATGCTTGGGCGCCTTTTTCGTCCTTTTGGGACGGCGTGCTGGCACTGAAATACTGACAGAGAGTTGTACTAGACTGGTCGTCAGATTGTCGAGGCTAGGAGTAGGGGCGCGAGTGTCTACGCCGCCGTTTGGGGTCGAGAGCCTGGCATATAAGACGCTGTTAACCGATCGCGGCCTACTGAGGACAACAAAGTCATCATCTGACGGCAGATCGCCGTCAGACGAGTCGAGGCATGATAGAAAGGAGTCCTCCGAAACACTGTAGACGATCTCGTCGTCAGAGTCATCTGAAGAGGCCGCTCTACGGGATACCGGCGGGTCAGGCAGCATGATGAAGGATGAAGAAGACGAGGAGGCAGAAAGGGCAGACGATGCTTCAGCATTAGGGGGATTCATGATGAGAGGACACCGCTGGACAGGCCGGAGTCGGATCAGCTAGAAAACATAGGACGTGAGATTGGGTGTCATCTGGGTAGCAACAGATGACTGACAAGGGATCAGGGCTTGGAGAGACACCTGTATGTACTACGAACGGTGGAGATAGTGATGGGAAGAGGAGAAGTTCAGTCTGACATGCCTCATTGTAGAACAGAGGCAACCCGATTTTTTATCTAACCGACCTATAATTAGATGTTCGTGTTTGGCCTTAATATATGCTGTCCACTTTGCACAAAAAATAAACCCCAAAGTAAATAAACGATATTATGAATACTTATCAATTTGCGCTATATAAATATCATTTCCGATAAATATATTGTTTCCCAGCTTTTTTATATACAAGTCGCGGTGTAAACATGTATAACGATTACAATGTATTTATTGAATTTGCGGTGTGTGTATGTAGGCTCGTGCTAAAATATGCAAATGTGTGGATGTTTGCGGAATGTATGTATTTATTATACTTGCGGTAAATATGTATCTGTGGACTTCATTTTTTGTAGAGTCAACGATCATGTGATTTCATAATTCCTTTGAAGGGACGAGGCAGATATCTATCTGAACAGCTTGCATACGTTTGGGAAAGATGTGATTATATCTTTATACTGCTACAGAGGGAATCGAACCCGTCGTGCAACACTGCATAAAAGCTGAAGTCACCTTGCCGCGGCGCGTAATATCGAAAAGGTTCAAACACTGAAAGCATCATCAGTATGTCAAAGATGTAGCGGCGGGCGCACACCTTGAAGATACATCGTGTGGCTCAGCCATCGAAAGCACCATGTTAAGCCTATTCCTGTATGAGGTTTATTCACGGTTTCCTTGTGAAGAGAGAAGACATACTAGATTGATAAATCACTTTTGCGTACTTCTACACTTATCCCACCCCAGCTAGCTTTTATTATTATATACATTAGAGCTTCGTTTCAGTAATTTAAAAACTTCTCTGTGAGATGAGACTTGAGTCAGAGTTTTTAAATGATCCTGAAAAAGACTCACTTCAACCATCATCGCGTCCTCGGGATGTACACCACAATGGGAAACATACGCATTCCGTCAGAGACAACTACAGCCGAAGCGAACTGAAGACCATCAGCGAAGTAAATAAAATAGTCACGAACTACGACCCACCTTTTCATAGTACCGGGTGTCGAAAGCCTGATTCGAAGGTTCCTGCGAACGAATTAAGGTGTAATGGAGGAAGCTCCATGTACCGTCCCCAGGTACCCCATACAACCAGACGACGTCCGAACCAACACCAGTGTGGGAGGAGAAGGCGAGCGCATTGTGGGCTGTGTAGCCCCTTACGTTGGTGTGCCGGTCTCCATTCGAATGGTTCTCTGTCCTACACACATAGTTAGCTAGTTAATGTGTAGGAAGTGAGCGAAAAAGAACTTACTTAAACACTAGGTCCCTCACGCCTCCTTCCACTACCAAACGCCAATAACAATCGAAAACTCCGCGTAACTGGAGTCTTGCCTCTTCTCTCAACTCAGGCGCGTTGCGGTTTGTCCTGGAGTAGCGAGGACACCAAAAGTAGATGGTACTCAGCGTGGTGGGAGTCGCCATGGTCAAGGTGAGTGGTTTGTAAGAGTGGTTGAGACTATGGAAGAAACGCCTAGAGCAGCAAAGTTGTTGATCGCTTATAAGAGTCGATTACCAAATCTAGAAAGCTGCTGCGAGCTGTAGTAATTACTGAAGGATTTCCTGCCTGCCCGTGCTCGACCTGAAGAGACGAGATATCATAACAGGTCATAATCTCTGGTCAGAGAAAAACCATACGAACCATGTAAAACGCTCCAAATGTCGGCAGCGCGCTGCTAGAGATATGTGCCTCAATTTGGCGTTGGGTCTTCGTGTTGTTGGCTTGAAGACTTGCTGGGGAAACAATTCGAAAGCCCCATCAAGCACAATGCGTGTGCGTTCTTCTCGGTGTTCGCGAGGCTGAGTTATGTAGAATGGCGATGTCTGCCAGGCCAATTTGTTATAGAAAAGCTCGGCGTTGCAAGTGACGGCGGGTGGCAATACTAGGTACCGGCATCTGATGACACAGGACTCGTAGTGAGACTTCCATTGTTCATATCATCAATGGAGGACTCAAGGGAGGTGGAACCCAAGGCATTTTTCATGCGTCGCCAGAACACGAATCTGCAGCATTACTATATGGCCACGCATCTTCGCCAAACTCGAATGGGCGCTGGCATCCCTTACAACAAATGTATTATTTTAGTGCGGGGATGAGAAACGGGAGGCAGGGCGGCGGCAGCGGCGGGTGTGTGCGGGTGTGCGGAGGGAACAGGAGGTACGGAGGAATGGGAGAGAGGAGAGGCAGAGGCGGCGAGGGAGAGGGGGATGGATGGGCATGGGAACGACTGGTGGTAGAATCGGTAGTAGTAATCTCTTGAAATGCGGCACGAGAGGCGAGATGCACGTCGCCAAGTTGCTTGACATCGAATTCATCGTTAACGAAGATAGCGGGCTTGCCATTGAAAGGGTGGTTTGATGATGAGGAAAAGTTTACACTACCTTCCCAAGGTGCATAAGAATAGGTTTAGCAAAGTAGGAAAATTGTAACATACTTGCGCTTCCACCAAATGTCCGCACTGCCCGTTCGCTGAGGCCCAAAGGCGCGCTTGATGAGTTTCACAGGACCCCAACGTGGTCCTTGCTTGTAAGCGCATGGCGGGTGCTGGGAGTTCCGTTCCGTTCTAAGGTCCAAAGTAAACTTCATGGTTGCAGTGGAATGGATAGGTACAAATTTACCAGTCACGGTTCAAAGATAATTGTCTGCTTAAATCGCGAGCACCGAATGTATAGAAGTACATCATTAAAATCTACCTGTAGAATGATTTCAGTACTGCAAATGCACAGGATAAAAAGACATCTTACTGTAATCCCCTCGTTCGCTAATCATGTTTTATATACGCGCTAAATTTGAAGTTTCGCTTCGTCTTCTTGGTGGGGTGCGTTGTTCGAATGAGAGTGATATCTCCGCGGGTCGGGTCAATTTCATCGGTTCTGATAACAACCCTAGCATCTACTCGGTATATCCAAACCTCATCTTTCTCCTGAGGTGAGTTCCCATCGACGTTCCATACGTGCACCGTAAGCGAGTGCCACCCAGTTTTATCAAATCCGCGGAAGGTGTGGTGATGATCGTTCTTGTCTTTGTGGCGCGAAGTCCTGGTGGAAGAGTGGAGGTGAGTTGAGCGAGTTGAGCGGGCTGCTGGTAGCTGCTGGCGGTCTCGTACACGTATGCAAAATTGACGACTCCGGCCTCTGCTAACAAGTCCTCGTATAACTCCCCAATTACCCGAGCCAAATCCGCCAATACATTGCACAGTTCTGGAAGTTGGTCGTTGCGAACCCATGTCGCCATCGTTCTCGTGAGAATCGGTTGATTGGGAGGGTTATCGTTGCGGTTATTAGAAAGGTTTCTTCGAGTTGCA